>JARBER010000028.1:31622-42459 GCA_030265075.1 Balanus glandula | reverse complement strand
GGGGGGGACGATCCCCCGCTAGATCAAGATAGCGGGGGACGCGTCCCCCCCGTCCCCCGCGGTGGTACCGCCCCTGAAACGAACATATATAAAGGTATATTCGATTAAATAACTGAAGACACCCGTGGAGAGCGCAGTGCAAAGTGTGAGGCTAGTAGCGCGCCGTGGACGTGTCAATCTGGAGGCAGGACTCAATAAGGAACACAAATAGGCACCACTGCATAGATCACGTTATCTGAAGCCATCAGTAAAGCATACATGGAGGAATGTTTATTGTCTCCTACAGTAACATTGAGTAGGCTTCACAATGATACTTGAGATGAGTTGTAAGAGCGAATTAACTATTTCCTAAAACATTTTTATAAGCCTTATATAATTCTTAAATGCTCCATTTTTTCTCCTGAAACCCCGGTGAAACCTACACTGCGTTTTGAGACCTATACTAGTGGTTACTGGTCTGTAGTATCTTCGTCAAATAGCCTTCAAATGTAGTCAGGGTAAAATAAACGAGAAACCATCTTAGACCCTAAATATCATGGCTTGAGTCCGATATTTGCTATCCATATCGTCAGTAAATTACATACCAACTTCAAATGTGACAAATATATTTCAATACAGTCCACCAATTTCTTCACACTAAATAGTACCTAACCATTGATATGTCTGCACAGAAGCCACTTGTGATAAGTTATCACCATATGCAGCCTGCCGAGTGGGTAGGTACGAGTGAATGACCCTATCGGCACTCGAGCTTTGATATCCACGATCGGAAGATACCACACATTGTACGGGCACGCTTCAGGTGCCGGAGACTGTGTGGGTTCGTACGGTAGGATGCAGCAGTCAGCATGCTCTAGACTTCGACCAGATCCGAGTTGGGGACCAACAAGATTGTCACAGTATTTTGTCTGAGGCGAGCACTCGTATCAGTTTCGTACTAAATTTATTGGAGAAGTTATTTCAAGAGTAGGTATGTACTATGTATCCGCCAGCTTAACTTGTATTACATTTAAAGACTCCATGTGATTTACGACCAACGATCAATCACTCGTACTAGGAATTTCATACTAGCCAGCCTGACGGCCCATGAAGATTAAGACAGATCACCGTCAGCAAATTTTAAGAACACGATTTTATTGCATTTTTAGTTTCTTAATTCCCAGCGCTGCATTTCTGTCCCAGCCCCGCATTTCTTCGCCAAAAGGTCAAATATATCAGACAAGAGTCTTTTCAGTCGATACGACTTGCTGATAGAGGTTTCTCGACACGGGCTACGAAACTGTTCCCAGTGCAAAACCAGCATTGCATGTGGCGTATTCCCTTAAAAAACAATTATTATCGACCAACCTAGATAACAAACATATTATCAGTCGGGCTGCTCCAAAGCCGAAACAATGCAATTTACGTAAAAAAAATGGCGAAAAAAACGCGAAAGTCAGAGATCGAAGACGAACGGTTATCTTGAGACGGATCCGCTACATCCGTGCTGATACGGTGGGAGTGCTATGAGCGGCCTGTCAGCTGTGTGCTGACTGTAGGTGCTGACGTGACCCACTGTCCCGATGGCCGGCCGGTATCCCCGGCGACACGATAACCTATCGTCCGCCGGTCACGAGGAGGCGTGCGATCGAACATTGACCTGACCCCGGGGTCCCCTTCCCCCCCCCCCCCCAGCTCGACGACCCGCACACAGCCGGCTACGGAGAGAAACGACGATCATTACCTGCTCAGTAATCATCGAAGTCGCTCACTCCTCACACCTCGCTCACTCACGCATCACGACCCTCGGTTGTATACATAGGTACACATTATCGGTAAGCATTACAGTCCCGAAGGTATGCCATATGTCCCTGTCGCAGTTACGGTATGCAAAATCGCCAATAACACGAGAAGCTACAACATTCTGCCGTGTATTGATGTATATAGACATTCACAACATCGGACAATATTATAATTTGGCAGCTTCAACCAATGGGCTCCGGGGCGGGGGGGAGGGGGCGATTCGAATCAACAACGAGCGCATGGCGTCGACGAGCGCAGCAGATGCGTTATCACACCCTGCTAGGAGCGGACAGCGCGACTTCTTTGGTAGCGTCTCTGAATACGGACACACAGCGTCTCTGGATACGGGCACACAGCATCTCTGGATACGGACACACAGCGTCTCTGGATACGGGCACACAGCGTCTCTGGATACGGACACACAGCGTCTCTGGATACGGACACACAGCGTCTCTGGATACGGGCACACAGACACACGAGCACAGACGCATCACAGACGCACGCCGGAGTGAGGACCGGACCGACATTGGGCTGGCTCAGCTGACACGGAAGGCAAGACCGCTCCGGGGATACAAAATACGGCGGTTAGCGCTGTAAAGCAGGCAGGGAGGGGGGGGGGGGCATCAACAATGACCACCCGTGTTTATCCCTGATACACCGGAGAAGGAAGACGGAGACAGCAGCTACGCACCTGAATGGCAAAAAGCACGATCGACAACACGACAAATCCGCTTTCCGACGAATCCAGCCAATCCATCGGGCGACGAATCCCCGGTCTCCTGCGTCCGGGAACCATCCGCCGGTTTCCGTGCCATAGTTTACTTGGTTCTTTTACATATGAGAAATATCGGTACTTAAAACAACTTTTCAGAAATGTTCAATTTGAGAGACAGTGTATACCATATTCCCCTTCTCTAATGTTATAAAAACACTGCAAAACTCTCATGACCGACTATCGTGAACTCTCATGTTCGCTCTCATGACGACTAGTTTGGAAATTCGCACACCAACAGAGCCGATTCGTCGGGCGGATTCACTCGCGAGCGGATTCGTCGTGTTGCCGAACGCACGCTGAACGCCCAGCGGATTCGCGAGTTACCGACGGATTCGTCGTGATATCAGCGTACTGTTCAGCTACCTATTCGAGACAGCACAGCTAACACGAATAGTGGCACATCGGAAGCGTACAGCTCGCAGCGACTGAAGGCGGGGTCACAACTTCGTAGCAGCAGCCCGCACCGAGCCAGCTTCCCGCTCCCCACGACACATTGCATGGCATTCGTTCCAGGACGCCGAGCGCAGCAGATATGGCCCACGAAGGTGGCGATATGGTAGGAACGGTAGGAAGACAGATGCTCGTTAACTGGGGTGAACTACGGCCAACTAACAGATACGCATAACTGTTTTACAAAAACACAAATAAAGGAAGCAGGACAATACCGACGAAAAAGAACAAAAGATAGGGACACGAGCTATGTAAGTATATGTAACATCAATTGAACATCAAAGTTAACATGTAGAACATCATCTGAACACCGAACATATAGCCAACCTTTCCTAAAAGACATATACATGAAGGGTCTTCTGCCTCGGACGACTAGTCTAGGGAATAACTTAGCGAAGCGGGTAAATAAAATACATGTGATCCGATGCAGGGGAGCTACATATTTTTCTGCAACTAAAAAATGCGAAAAACACAAAAACAGATTAATAGCTTATCAATAATTTACGCACAATCAGAACTTATAAATAAAACATTAACAATATAAAGAAAATCTAAGGCGGGTTTAACATTGGATAACATACTCATCTAAAGGCATCCACAGGTATGCAACAGGTAGCAAGCTCGACAAGATGTCATGGCAACCAGTAATGCGCCAGCACGCGTGTTTCCCACAGCTGCAGCAGGGCAAGACTCGTCTACAGGACGTTTTTTGACATCAGCTACAGCCTATAGCGTCACGCCAACAAGGCAGGCGTGCAAACAAAAACGCGCAGTAGGAACAGCGCTGAGTATGTTTGTGAACAACACAAAGCGTAAGGTTCACAGATAATCTACGTTTACATCTTACAGCAATTGTGGCCAGCAAGGTTATATTACTACGCACACATACAACACTATTCAGATATTCAGCAGCCACTTACTAAAATTCCAAGTTAACATTTTATATATGCAAAACGTAGAATGACTTCTCAGCAATTACACAATGCATGAGGCCATATTTTTCAAATAAAAATAAGCCCAAAACATTCAGCAGATAAGGCCACCACTATTCAGTAATCACATAGCCAGCGCTCACTAACTCGAAATACTCAGGCCTAATATCAACAGCACGATGATTGCACACAAGCACTAGCACAATATATTCGCAACGCGACTAAGCTAACCCATGGTGACAGCATTTATCATAGTAAGGCCAACACGAATATACCAAGTTAAATAATCAATGCGACCGAATTCAAGCCAGCGAGCATTTTCAAAATATATTTTTGGCAACATCTTGAAAATATCATCTCAGGTCGCACTGAACGGATCAACATCGGTCAAGTGTAGGACCAGATCCCGTCCATAACGACGGCGCAAGTCCCAAATCTTGACCCGATCAATATATGTGAGCCAGTTTCCGCCTCGGCCCTGTCACTGATAGCAATGCGTTCCAGCAGGCCACATCTCACTTCTCCCTGCACTAGCGGGGAGACAGAGCTTTTCCTGCTCATGTGGCCGCCCCAGAATAAACGTGACCTTTCCCTCACACCTAACCAGCTCGGTGCAAGGCTCGCCACGCCTGAACTCTGGTCTGGCACCGACGCAATGGCGGATTCTCTCACTCTGCTTTGTGACTCTATTCGTGATCATGCCAGTGGTTTAATCCGAAATGCAATGTCTTGAACAATCAACAGGCATAAGAGAAAGAGCTGAATTACCAAGTAACACTTTTCTTAACAGCCTGACAGATAACCTGAAATGCCACTACAATGTACTTTGCCATTGCCACCTGAATAATCAGTCAATGCATCGCATGATAATCCTTAACGCCATGAGATGTTATGTGGGTATTAATAAAAAAAAAACATTTCATTTTCACTCGGCCCAGCTCCTAATGCCAAGCAAGTATGTCGATGCATATGTAACTTTCTCTTGATAATTTAGACAACTGACAAATTCGTTGGACTTCCATTACAACCGTTTCAACGCAAACACTCGTCCGTCTGCGGACGACTTACTTTTCCGGACGCTGGAGACGGTGGTGTTCCGGCGGCGACTGGCTCTCGGCCCCGCCTCCCTCGCGCCGCCCCGCCCTGCGCAGCCGGCTACTTCTGCAGCAGCAGCTGGCGCAGCAGCTCCACGCAGCGCCGCGAGCCCTCCTGCGCCTCGGGCGAGAAGCGGGCGAAGTTGAGGAAGCCGTGGCACACGCCGTCCAGCACCGTCAGGCCGACCGGCACGCCGAGGCCGCGCCAGCGCCGCGCCATCATCACACAGTCGTCCAGGCAGGGGTCCAGGTGGCACGTGAGGATGTGCGTGGCCGGGCAGCGGGCCAGCACCTCGTCGCGCTCGAAGAACGGACTCAGCCGCGGGTCGGGGTCCACCTCGAAGTAGCGGAACTCGTCCGTCAGCGAGTTGGCCACCAGGGTGTCGAGGTCGTGGTTGGCCAGCGAGTGGCCCAGCTTGCGCCGCTTCGGGTTCAGAGTATACGGCACCACCTCGGTCGACTCATCCGCGCCCGCCGTCGCCGCCTCCGCCGCAGCAGCCTCGCCCTCGCCGTTGGCCGCCGACGCGGCTCCGTCAGCATCGTCCTCCGGCTTGGGGGCCTGCACCGCGCCGCCGCGCGCGTGGCCCGCGTACGCGTGCAGACAGCGCATCAGGAACCCGAGCGGCAGCACCGGGTCCATGACACAAAGCAGACGCGCGGCCGACGGAGTGAAGGACGTGTTGAAGGGCGTGTACACCAGGAACTGGCCGTCGGGCACGCGGACGCCGCGCTGGATGGCCTGCATGGTGACGGTGGTGACCAGGTTGCCGCCGGCCGAGTCGCCGGCCACGATGATGCGCTCGCCGGTGGAGCCGAGCAGGCGGCAGTTTTTCACCGCCCAGCAGTAGGCGTAGAAAGCCTCGTCGGCGGCGCGCGGGAACGGCGCGTCCGGCGCCAGCGAGTAGTCGATCGAGAAGAACGGCACGTCCAGGTCGCGCGCCCACTCGCGGAGGTACACCTCGTGCGACTTGGACGACTGCGCCACGAAGCCGCCGCCGTGGCAGTGCACGATCAGGCAGGGGCTGGGCGGCAGCTTGGCCGGCTTGGTTGCGCGGCCGCCCATCATGCCTTCGCGCCGCTGCGTGGACAGCAGCCGGCAGTGGATCGAGTCCGGACCGATGTGAGCCGTCGGCGGCGCGATATCGACGGTGCCGGTGCCGTCGGCGCGCGGCAGCTGCAGCGGCTCGGGCGGCAGGCCCACGGTGATGTTGACCGCGGCGGCCGGGCAGGCGACCTCGGGGTACATCTGCAGGAACTCGCTCTCCTGTTGCGACCAGAAGCCCTTGCAGAAGTCGATGTCGGCGTAGCGGGAGATGTTGACGATCCGCTTGGCGCGGTACTCGGGGTCGCTGAGGATGCGACGAAAGCAGACCGACGCCGTCGCCCAGCGCCTGAACGTGCTGCCCGTGTTGTAGAAGTAGTGGCTGTACATGCACATGAAGCAGGCTATCCGTAGCAGGACCGCCTGCATGGACGGGCAGTACTGCGAGCCCATCATGCGGCCGTAAAAGCAGTACTGGTTGATCTCTTCGGCCTTCTTCAGCAGCTCAATCGGCGAGTGTTTCGCGTCCGGGAACAGCGAGCCCGGCTCGCTCCAGCCAATCAGAGTGTTCAGGTGCTCCATCAGCGTCCCGATGGAGACCATCCACTGACACCACGCCTCCACGTCCTTGGCGCCGTCCTTGCGGCTCAGCTGCCGGCGGCCGTTGCCGTTGCGGATCTTGAGGCACGTCTCGTGGCTCGCGTTGACCATCTTGTCGAACATGTCGACGAACGAGCGGTAGCCGTTGCCGGGCACCGCCTCGGAGAAGTCGTACTGGCGGCAGACCTGGCGCACGCGGTCCGCCTTCGCCGCGGTGGCCTCGTAGTGATCCGCCAGCGAGGCCAGCCCGATGGCCAGCCGCTGGCCGTGTTCGCTGACGTCATCGCGGAACAGGGCCGAGCAGGCGCGAGCCAGCGACGACAGCGACTGCTGACGGTTGTCCTCCTTCGAGGGCGACGCGGCCGGGTCAGATTTGGCAGCAGGGGACCCCGCGGGGGCTGAGTTGGCAGCCGGTGACACCGCGGGTGCTGAGTCGGCAGCCGGTGACGCCGCTGGGGTTGAGTTGGCAGCCGATGACGCCGCGGGGGTTGAGTTGGCAGCAGGTGACGCCGCTGGAGTTGAGTTCGAAACAGGCGGGGGAGGTGTCTCGGTGCTGGCCATCCTTAAAGTGGAGAAGATGCCTCTGGGTCGGGCAACTAGCTTGGCCAGCACACGGAGGCGATAGGCCATGCGATGAGAGCCACCAGTTGGAGACGAGCTGGAAAGAGCAAGAAGTTGTCATACAGCTGTGTCTGTGGGCTGATTTTACTGAAAATTGATCAGACCTTTTAAAGACATAATCAATTGATTTCCCAAATCAGATAGTGATTGAGCCTTAAATGATACTGCTAGCTCTGTGTCAAGTCCAGCATAAGCATAGCACATCTTTATCCATAGATGAAAGGAATTGTTACTTGCATGCTGGGCATGATAAGACCAATATAAATTAATTCATAGGTAATTTTTAGCTTTGGTCACAGCAATTTAGGAAAATATGGATGAAGCCCACACGTCTGTCACAAATTCCAAAATTTATCAAATATAATTTCCTTGTTCCTCATACAAACGTTCGTTAGTCAGTTAACATTTGCAAGACTCGTCCCTCTAACCAAAACATTCTACTAGCAATGATATGTCCTATATAGCAACAAATCACCAATGAATCTGTCAAAATACCTTAGTTGCAATGCTGTTAGTGCTGTCAGCTGTGGGAGATACTAATCCAAAGTGAATAAAGCACTGCCCAATCATTCAATGAAATGAGTCAATGCAAAGAATAGATCAGCAAACAGAGAGTTCCTGAGCCAGGTAACTCTCATCCATGATATCGCCAAATCAACTCAAATATGTTAATCTGCACCCCACTGGAGGGGGGGGGGGGGGGGGAGCGTTCGAACGTCCCTCTCCTCCGTTTTTTCTCTTCAGATTACACAAAAACGGCGGCGCAGAGCGCCGTCAATCTTTGCATACCTTATCACTGATCTTGTTTACACCTTGCGACAAAAAAGCTTTGTTTCAGTTCAGGTCAGGTCATCAGGTCAGGTCAATTGAACCCACCTCCAAAAAAGTTTGTGGTTACATCATGACTACAGTTAATGAGGAGACAATATGAAACTTTCAGTGTTGTGTAAGATCATCAGTGTCTACAAAACGTATATCTCAAAATTTCGATATCAGTGACCTAAGGTCAGGTCAATTTCGTGACCTCCCAAAGACGCGTCTTTTGTTACACAGCATGACCTACTTGGGTCACCATTTGAGCTTGACCTAAGGTTAAATTTTGGAATTGACCTCACGAGGTCATAAAGTATGCCATTCGACGCGCCTTGATAAGAAACACAATGGTGCAAACTATATTGAGCTATCCTTTTTCGATCGAAAAATATACGCAAAATTAATTTTTACCAAAAATCATAATTTCTTACTTGTATGACCACTGGAGCCAAAACTATGAGTCTGAGACTAAATCCGAGGATGTGTAGCAGATGGCAAATTTAATTGGCTATCGATTGGCGTTTTCCATTTGCCTCTAGCTATCATAGTTACCAAGATGCCCCCCCCCCAATCGGTGGTGGAAAATCCAGAGGCCCAGTGAGTGTGGTGCAGGTTAAGGTGGCAATTTCCCTCTAATAGCAAGAAATCATGCCATGCAAAACGTGACAATTTGCAATGAGATATTGCCAAAGCAGGCCACAGAGTTGGCATCAACAGCCAACCATTCAAAATTGAGATAGCTTTTGAAAAGTTTGAAGCAGCTTTTAAATGGATTTTTTGGGGGGATGGGCAGAGCTTACTACCCAGGTCAGGAGTAAGGTCATGTGGATCAATTCACATTTATGAGTATATTCTGCACCACACCACTGCCAAGGAGTCAGTTAAAATAATACATTGAATATATGAAGCTTGTTGGTACTGCCCCTAACATCTTGTCAATATTCCTGTCACATTTTGGAGTCTGAATCATATAGAAGCCTCTATCACATGTAAGCCACCTGGTAGGTTTTGCAGCTCAGAGAGCAGCACAAGTGGAGTAGCATAAAGGTGAGTCTCTGTAACATTAATTGCTGTAAGCCAGGTTTAGGGTAAAAGTTTGGTCACCAGACAAATATCAATCTTGCACATTTCATGCTATCAGAATGGTGACAACACTCACATATTGTTTACATTCTGATATCATATCAAGCCTGATGACAAACAGTCCCAGTTAGGGAGCTTTGGTAATAGTTTGTTATTTTCGGGCTGCACTATTTTTAGCTGAATATGCTAAACATGGCTTAAAATATAAAATTTGTGGCAACAGTGAAATGGTTTTAATACCACATTTGCTCAAGAGTACTTTGGCTGTATTTTTTATCATAGATAACAGTAGACCTGAATTTGACACTAAATCAGGTCGCTGCAGTAGAGGGCCGAAAATTAAATTTTACCATCACGAAGTCGATAAACATGGATGCCATCCCAGTTTAATATTTCGGCAACCAAGACTCTGACCAACATGCGACAAACGCAGACGTGTAAAGAAATTAATGGGCTAGCGTATGCAGTGTGATTGATATATTAGCGCGTGGTGAGTGCAAAACCAATTGCAACATAAACGAAAATTTATGGTGTTATGACGTCTTTTACGATTGCAATTACTCCTCCGAACCGATGGGACATGATCAGATCAAACAAACGTAACTTGGAAGAGAAATGTACCGTCTTTATAATAAATGTAAAATATTAAACTTCATGGTAATATGTTGGTGCTAAATCACAATTGTGATAAAATACCAATAATGTTATAATATTGTTATGTTTACACCGTCATAACATCATTACCACAGATTGTCAAGCGCTACAAAATTTTACAGCTGAAAAACATAATGAATTCTGATCAATACCTACCAAATATTTATTCATATTTATCAAAATGAAGGCTAAAAGCAAACGTTTGAATACAACGCTGTAACACCAATTTCGGGCGGCATAATTTACGTTAACAAAACTCTCAAGACCATTACAGCAATACAAATTCGGACCCTTACTGCAGCGACCTGATTTTTGTGTCAAATCCAGGTCTACTGTTATCTATGTTTTTATTTATAATTAGTCTGAATGTTTTTGATGGGATGGATTAACGAGATCAGAACCCACGCTAAGCTAGGGTTGTTGCGCAGGTCCTGATCCCAACACCCAATCACGCAATTCCACAGTCACCAGCAGAATTTGAGTCAAAAGCTTAACATCCCTTAACGACTGAGGACTGTCCGACCGGTTCACTGGCTTCATCTGACCTTGAATGCGGCCGCTGCCACAGCCATCCCCACCGGAGCAAATAAGCAAACGCTGAAGCGACTCAAACCCACCTTACCAGGTTGGGCCAGATCTGTAGTCCAGCGCCCTCCCAACTGAGTTACATCAACATGGGCAGACAATTTAGTAGTGCTGTTATAATGCAATACCCAATGCAATGTGCAAAATAAAACAAATATTATATAATGATTACAATTATCTATTTAATGTATTCATTTCCTGCCAATTAGCCCCATTACCCATTTCTCCCTAACCAAAACCCCAGTTTCCCATTATCCCCTATAATGATTGATGTACTTGAAGTACTATATTTGTTGTGAAGAGGTATTAGTCATCAGTCACTTGCAGTCAGCTGACTCAACCTGTGAGTAAATCAACTTTGGCAACAAACAAGGTGGGGAAGGAATCAATATTATAACAATCAAAG
>JARBER010000028.1:0-11499 GCA_030265075.1 Balanus glandula | reverse complement strand
GGGCCCGCCGCCGGCGCCGGCTGGCCTCGGGAGGCGGCCGCCGGTCGTGCGACGTGGGCTCTGCAGGGCACGGCAGCCACCGCCGGCGCCGGCGTCAACAGGCGTACTCCCTCCTCCCCGGGCTCTCACTTTCCGCCGGCGAGCACAGCTGCCGGCGCTGTGGGAGGACGGAGGCTGGGCTGGCGCTCCGGCGGCTCCGCCTCCCTTCCTCAACAGGCGGCCCGCTGCTGTGTCTGCCGGTTTCTCCATCGATGCATCACGGCTGCTGACGCGGCTGGCCAGCACCGGCCGTTGGCCTGCGCCAGCTCAGCGCCTCGCACTCTGCCGCGCCGATCGGTTGAGTCGCTGAACGTACGGGTCGGCCCTGGCTGGCCGCGGCCGCAGCGCGGACAAAGGGGACCGCTCGAAGCCGCGCCGCTCCGGTGAACGGCCGCGCGGCGCGGCGGCGGCGGCGGTGCCGGCGATGGCGGCGCAGGGACTGGTAACGGGACCGGCGGTGGTGACGGCCGCTGCTGCTCGAACCTTCGCCACTCAGCTGATCGAGCTCCGCGGCCAGGCGAAAGCGTGAGCTGGGTTGCATTGTGATCACGCTAGGCTGGCTGCTGGACAGCGGCGACAGCGACAGCGACAGCGATGGCGGCGGCGGCGGCGATGGCGATGATGACCTTGGGTTGCGGGGCGTGTATAAGGGCGTTGGGCCGTGAACAGAGGGCACCTGGCGTCCCGTCCGGTCCCGTCCCGTCCGGCTCGGCTCGGCTCGGCTCGGCAGCGGCGGCCCGGCTCTTCTATCGATTATCGCCGGCGGCCGGCGCCAGATGGCGTGGCCGACGCTCCTGCGATCAGCTGAGCTGTGGAGCTGCGGCGCCGGGCCGGCAGCGGCCTCGGCAGCAGCGGCGACTGGCCGGTCGCTGCCCCGGCCCGGCCCGGCGCCCCGCGTGCTCGCTGGGGTCGTGTCCGGACGACGCGTGAGGAAAGGCGACGGAAGTTCAATAATTTGCGGGATTGGCGACTTGGGGGTCTGACTTAACACGAAACGTGATGGACAGTTGGTCGTTAATCGAAATGTTCTAGATGTGATATTCTGGGATATTGTCAATGTCTTCTGGTCAGCCCTTTGGGGTTAAAACTTTGACGGGCTCGTTGATCAGTAATTATGAGTTGCGAAAATGCCCTAGAGTCTGAACATGTCCACCAGCTATGAAGCGGTTAAATCTGAACAACGTCAGAGCCACTATCTTATCTGCTGATCTAAAGCCGATAACGGTATGTTTGATCTGGGCCATTTGATGCGATAGAACATGCGAAAAGTTTATGGTGTTTGATACTAGACTGATTGACGCACGGTGGCAAACAGAAGCTTTATGGTTGAGGCCGGTTTAAAAATCCACAGCTCCAACACACGCATGCTGCTTGGATGCTCAATGCCAATCCTTTCCATACCAGTGTCATACAATGTTATTTTTGCTTGGGTTTCAGAGTGGAAAAATTTGAGACAAAAAAGACCATGAGAGTCTAAAATTATGTAGGAACTGGCACTGCATTTATTTGTTTGAGTATGAAATAAGTTATTTTGGTTCAAATGATGTAGCTAATCAATTTTATTCAATGTTTATCACTCTCAATTCATACACAATTCATACTTTGGAAGAGGCAAATCCGCTCCTAAAATGGAGAGTGAGAGTCTAATGGTATTCTCATTTGGGTGTCATTTCCCATCCAATTTGCCGAATTCTGCGACACTGTTCCATGTTCGTTATCCCGTTTTATTTAGTGGTATGCAAAGGGATAATAAACATCAGCACGGAACCGCCAAGCTACCTTCCGCCTCCTTACTACGGAGTGTTGTGTCTGGCAGCTCGAACTAACCCTACTCTGACTCTGAGCTTCCGCTCCCATGTGTGTTGTATGTACCCGGATGTTTACCCACTTGTACCCTTCCACCCCACTTCATCGATGCCCCCCTGCAGCCCCCCCCCCCCACCCCCAACCCCCGCCGATCACTCGAACCCGCCTGACCGACGCCGCGTTCTCGCCTCCAGGTGATCGACTTCGGCAGCTCCTGCTACGAGCACCAGCGGGTGTACACCTACATCCAGTCTCGGTTCTACCGGGCGCCGGAGGTGATCCTGGGCGCCAAGTACGGCATGCCGATCGACATCTGGTCGCTGGGCTGCATCCTGGCCGAGCTGCTGACCGGCTACCCGCTGCTGCCGGGCGAGGACGAGTCCGACCAGCTCGCCTGCATCATCGAGCTGCTCGGCATGCCGCCGCAGAAGCTGCTCGACTCGGCCAAGCGCACCAAGAACTTCTTCAGCAGCAAGGGCTACCCGCGCTACTCGCGCGTCACCACGCTGCCGGACGGCGAGGTGGTGCTGGGCGGCGGACGCTCGCGGCGTGGCAAGACGCGGGGCCCGCCCGGCTCCAACAGCTTCGCCAAGGCGCTCAAGAACTGCAACGACTCGCTGTTCATTGACTTTCTGCGCCGGTGCCTGGAGTGGGACCCGAGCACGCGCATCACGCCCGGCAACGCGCTGCGCCACCCGTGGCTGCGGCGCCGGCTGCCACGGCCGCCCGCCGACGACTCGGTGGCCTCCAGCCCCGTCTCGAGCAGCGGCCTGCGCGCCTCCGGCTCGGGACGCCTCAACACGGGCAGCAGCAGCAAGCTGAACACGCTGGGCAGCGCCGGCTCCAGCAGCGGCAGCAAGATGCGCGTCTCGGTGGCCGACGACGGCGCCAGCACGATGCAGACCCGGCTGCACACCAAGCTGCCCAGCGTGCCCGTCGAGCGCATGGTGATACCGTGACGCCCGCCGCCGCCACGCGCCGGCGTTTGATCTCTGCGGGACGCGCTAGCTGCGCCCCCACCCGTCTCGATGTTACCAGCCCGCGCAGCGCCGCGCGCCGGTCGCTCAGAGCATCTCCCTGAACCGAAATCTGAGGGCATTGGCGCCGACCGCGCTGGCCGCGCGCCGCCCGACCGGCGTCGGAGCCACCACTACGTGATATTGCGTCCGCTGCTGACACAGTATTAGTGATGTGAACGAATCCGGCTCAATTTCCGTTCAAACCAGCGACCCCGCGCGGCGCGCGCGCGAGCGACCCGAACTGTGAGGAGCACGGTGGCTTAGTTGTTGCGCTGTCTGGTTGGTGAGTCTTTCTGCCGGGCAGCTGCAGCGCCGCCGGCAGTGCGGACGAGCCGAGCGAACTCAGAGCCCATACTTAAGCGAGCCGCGCGGCCCAGCTCGATTCCCTGCGAGTGCGCGCGCGCGCGGCTGGGCCGCCCGGGCAACCTGACTGTGTGTCTGTCGGGTCGGCTCCGGCCGCCTGTTGTCCGAACCACTGCGACGTAAGGATGCACACTGCCTAAATTGTTCCACTCTGCGCCCCTTTGTTCTGTTATCTTGTGCGCGTTCGGCCGCCGACGAACTCGAACGGTCTTTTATTTAGGGACGATGTTGCTAAACGCTTCGTACCTATTTACAACGGCTCTTTAGTTGTCCTTTTGGACGTGTTTTACCCGGTAATCTTTGAATTGTGACGATTTATACTTTGATACCATAGGTAGGTTCTAGCACCGTGCGCCAGCGCGCCGCTGATATTATGAACATGTCTCACCATTTGTTGGCATTTTTACGAAAATCAAAGAAAAATGTGTCTGTATGAGCTGGTGAGACTAAATTTGTGAGTGGTAAAAGACATGGAAATTGGAATGTGTATGTGCACGGCGTCGTGCCACTCATGTTGCTCCCATCCTTGCCCCGTGTACAGAGTCCAGTGTCGTCTGAGACGAACGGTAGCACCTGCCGCGCGCTCTAGTGGCAAATCTAGGCAACTTGTGCCTGCCGTTCTTTGTGATAGATGCCGTTGCCTGCGGTGCGGTTTTCTACGGTGGAGTCGACTGACTGTGAGCGCGCCGATATATGAAAATATACAAGTCAGGAGTGTACAGACGCGTGTGTGTGTGGCGAACGGCGCACGCGAGTGATCTTTGCACGCGTGGCCGATCCTTTCACCCGCAGACGTCATCCGAATTCAACACACGCAGGTTCTGGTCGAATCAGACGCCTACTATTCACCATCTCTCGCGATTTACTTTAGATGACGTCACCGCCTTCCCGTGGTGTGACGCCGGCAGCCAAGTTTGCTAGTCTGGGAAATAGCTGTCTGCATTACTTAACAGTTACAGCCGGCACGTGGCAGCAGTGTCCAGCCTCGGCGTGTATGAATCAACCTCTCCCGATGTCAGCGCCTGTCCCGTCTCCGGCCCGCCCGCGTCGATGACATCTTCCTCGACACGTGTGGCTGCGCGGAGCGTTGGCCGCGTTCCGACGGTTCCGGCTGCTAGGAAGATGAGCTCAGCCGTGCGTGGTCGGAACGGACGTAATATCCAATTATCGTCAGGATTAGAGGTGCTCTCTGAGCGGATAAACAGACAGTCGCGGTGAAATTTCGGCGGGCGCGCGTGGGCCCGGCCGGCCTCGTGCGTTCGGCTTCGCTGATAGCTGTTGCCAGGCAGCTGCTGAGTCGATTAGCATTGCGAATAGGCTTGGTAGGATCCGGCACAGGAGTATTAGAGGTAGTGCTGGCATCTGTCAATACGGTATGCAGAAGGTGGTCTGCATTTACATTTCACTTGTGCTCGGAACATCTGTTCCAACCACACGAGTTATCGCTGGAAAGCCGGCGTCGGCCGGCTCACTGATGGGTAAGAAGATAAAGCTCACTGAAGTCCTCAATTGAAAACAGGCTGCTCTAGTATGCAGACTGGTGCAACTATTAGTCGCATCCAGGGACGACGCTATGGCCTATGAGGAGGGGGGAGGCAGGGGTGCATTCTATGGAGGCCTCACCAAACCGGAGGGAGACCTCCCAAATATCAAGAAAACCCATGCGAATGTTCAAAATTATTGGACAAACTCCTTCCATTGTCAACCATATTTCGTGTTACCCAACTCCCCTCCCCCATGCCGCCGACTTTCAGAACTGACATACTGACCCCCCCCCCTCTCGACTGTTAACTGTTAACGCAAGACGGTCTACATACAATTTTTAGGAACCACGAAAAGTGACCTATTCTCAAATGAAAACCCTTTCTTTTAGTTTGCCTCTGCCATCAATGCGTGGCGCCACTTGACTGTGAATCATGGTCGACGGATGTACGCAGATGTCATAGGTATATGTGTGTAGTATTTGCTCCACCCACATCAATTTGCCCTCACTCTATCGTCCAACAGCTGCAGAAACACTGCTTATCTCGATCAATTGCCGGTGTCCGGTCATACACGGTGAATCAAGTGCAGACGAAGTTGAACATCTGAACCGCGTAGTAATTTCCATTGCTTCCAACTGACACAAAACTAGGGGAACAATGGTTCCCTAATACTTGTCAGAGAACGCGTATATGTAATGTGTATTGTATGCAGTTTTGTAACAATAATCACCTGTTCACAACCAAAACATCTTATCTCGTTTTATATTATAGTCATGATCGATACAACTTCTTTGCTGACATTCAAAGACGCACACATGTGCAGAATAAACTTAGTAATGCTAGGCATCACTGGTGGATAAATGTCTCAGTGCATTGCTATTGCGAACTGCGAAGTTTGACCCGACTTTCAGGCACCAACAAACTGAGCGCTGCGAGTCACGTTTTTGTATTGCCTCTTCTCACAACTCTCGGAACAGACAGACTTCCGCCTCCGCCCTCCGGTGGCAAACTCGGCGCAACAACCGACAACAGTCCCGGGTCTTGCCTTAAAACGCAAACCAAACATCGCCTCTGAAAACATGCTCCGATCTCTATTGAGAAACACGGAAGAGTTGTAAGCATTCAGGAGGCAAACTACAACCGTCAAGTCAAGAAGAACAACATAGCAGTCAGTATGCAAACGAAACAATCAAGATCACCCGGTACGACTCAAGCACATACATATATACAACACATGGTAATCGGGACCTGTACGAACACACCACAAAACGCATAGCCACACTCGTGAATGAAGTATTTATTCACGATGTATATGTGCACAGCAGTAGCACCTATTTTATATGTACATAGCAGTAGCACAAGCACATAACACACTTGCGGTGCCAATCAACGCAGCATAAAGAACATAGCACACTTGCTAGTGAATATAAACATGCAAACCGCATTTTATCGTTCACGCATTACCACATACACACATTTTCACACATAATTTTACGCATGCTCGTGTGTACTCATGAACACCGGCGTCACGCATACAGGACAAATGCTAGCCTGGCGAACCGAGCCAGGGCAGCCCCCTCTGTTGAGACGTCCACAGGTACTCACTGTCTCTCTCCGGATCCTACGTGTTCAATCCGCCCGCTATATTAAGCCGAACAGCGCGCCTCACAGATGTGTCCGTCTGCCAGTCCCCGGCGTATTGTCTTGTCCAGCTGAGACTTCAGTCCGTGCCAGTCCGTGTCAGTCTCACATACTGGCCACCGAGTCTGTGACTCTTTACTCTCACCCTCTCCTTGCCCCCCTCCCCCCCCGACCCCTCCATTCCAGCTCCTTGCCGTCCGCTACGCATCCTCCCCCCATCCCGCCATGCCCCGTCCCGTCCCGTCCCGTTCCAAACCCTCTCAGCCCATCACATCTTCATCTTCTCACTCGGCACGAGGTAGCCGTCCATGTCCTCATCCCTGTACCGCAGTGTGCGCACCTCCTCATACAGGTTCCCTTCTTCCCCTGCATAGCCATCGTCTGGCACGGGGACCTTCACCGGCGCGGGCGGGATCTCGTACGACGACCGGGGCACCGAATACGCCTCCCTGGAGCTGGGCACGTCGTACAGATTCGACTTCCTCGGCGTGTCGTACACATGAGCGTAGAGGCCCTCCTTGTCGGAGGCGGAGCCGGTCGAGCCCTTCCCGGAGTAATCGTTCGGCAGCGCGCGCTGCGCCAGGCCCAGCTGCTGCAGCGTTCTGGCGGTAGGTGGCGCTGCCAGCGCGGTCATGGTGTTGTGCTGGTTCTCCTGCTTGGCTCGGCGCTGGGAGGCGCCGGCGGCGGCGGCCAGCTGCAGGTTGCGGATGCCGTACAGCGGGTTCTCGAGCAGCTGGTCGTGGCTCATCTGCGCGCGGCGGCGGCGGTACCAGACGGCGGCCGAGACGACGGCGACCAGCACCAGCAGCGACACCACCAGCACGGCGATCACCGCCGGACTGACGGCAGCCAGCGCCGCGCCGCCTGTCGGAGAGGGAGAAACACAGCTGTGAGCGACGGCCGGTAGATGGCGCAGGGGAGTCGGGCAGGCGACACCTACGGCAGGACCAGTAGGTACTAGGTACTGAGCGATATACGTCATGGGATTTTCTTCCAGTACGTTCGTCCTAAAGGCAGACCACGGTTGGTGAAGGCAAAAGCGAGGTACACGAAAAACCGTACTTGTCAGCATTACGATCAATGACAAAAAACTGCAGGTCTTAACTGCAAATCTAGACTTGTCCCATATAATCCAAACTTGTACCTCTAACACCGCCGCACCAGAGTGACGTGAAAAGCTTTCGACTGATATGGCATGAAAACCACATCCTCACACCATACCACATAACATGATCTTTACTCATGTCCTCACAGCCCATCAATACAACGTGTTCGGTACCATGACCCCAAACCAAAACCCGCGGCATGACCCGGCCGCGTTTCCTCACCAGTGCGGGCCTGAGCCGAGTCCATGTCCAGGTGGGCCGGGCTGGTCCACACCGTGTTATCTCCCACATTGAAGAAGCAGCTCCACTGGCCGACGAAGCGTTCGGACATGCTGTCGACGCGGAGGGAGCAGTCGCCGGTGGCCAGGTCGCCGGCGAGGGTGAGCGGCAGGTTGTCCAGCAGGGACAGCGTCTTACGACTCAGCTCGATCACCACGTCACCCGGCAGCGCCCAGCCGCAGGAAGCCACCTGGTGGCAGAACGGGGAGTTGTGAGTTTGGTGAGCAGTCAGTAGATGACAGTGCTGGCGGCACGTTTGAGGCAGATAGCGTTAGCTGTCGAACGTTTAAAAAACGTTTTTTAACCGCTTGTATTTTTTACATTGGTCCAGCCTGCACGAACACTTAACAGGCTGGACCAATGCCCCGAAATATCAACTTATGATGACAAAGATAAGTCCCATGTACAGTAGAAAATAAATGCTGATGTCAATCCTGTCCATCAGGTCAGTCCTGAAGTCACCCATGACAATAATTGGAGCAGTGAAATACGGAGTACGGCACAAGCCACTCTGGACCAATCAGTACGACATCAACACGCCACACTGGACCAATGGCTTCTGTCGTTCTCTCCTTTTCACCTTTCCAAGTGCTGCTGACTGTTTTTATGAGTACAAATCAAAACTCAAACCTGTCTTCAACTGCGTGTAATTCATTTTACATCCAGCTCCCTGTGTTTACCTCTGTGTTTGTGCGGCAGGCGAGCTCAGTCGACCCCCCAGACAGAACGCTGGCGTTGACCGGGCGAGCCACGATGGTCGGCTGGCGTGCGCGGGCCGAGAGTGTTGCTATGGCAACAGACGCGGGCCGCGAGACCAGCTGCTCGTGCAGCAGAGAGATGTGGACGGAGCACACCCAGCGTCCGACGTGAACCGGCCGCACCTGAGGCAGAGACAGAGCCGCACACAGACGGGTTAGTCTTATCCCTCGTAGATGATAGGCAAATTCTTTCTGCGTGTGATCATGTAAAACCTCGCTCCTTCGTCGCCCGTTTTTTTTTCTTGATCTCTATAGTCTACTCTATAGGTCAATAGAGGTCAATGGGTCGTAAAGAGGTAAATGGGTTTTTCAGTCACACGCTTGAAAAATATATCCTTATCTTCAATTCGAAAACATGACGAGTTGTCTGTACCTTTGTACAGTTTTCTATATTTTCAAACATTACATGATTATTTACGACGACGCATCAACATACAATATTGCCACGTTGAACAAGGAAAGTTCCTTCTTGTACCCAACACGGTGAACATCTGACATCTCCTTTTCACCTCGCTCAGTACCTGGCTATGACCTGCGACATCGGTGCAGAGCGACGTAGTGCTATAGTACCCCGGACTTAATGTCAGAATAGGTTTGCGAGACACTTGCCAATGTTCTGTGACCCAAGGTCAGTATAGGTCAGTGAGACAGGTGCCGATGTGATGTGACCTGAGGTCAGTGTGGGCAGCAGAGCGGACACGGACCTGTTTGATGCGGATACTGCAGTCTCCGTCGCGCTTCGGGTAGAACTCCTTGACATCCACCAGCTCGTACGGGTTGTCGGTACGATTGAGGAGCCATCTGGTGACAGACAGGGGAGTTAACCTCAGTTGCCACGAAAATTTACACA
This sequence comes from Balanus glandula, assembly GCA_030265075.1. Lineage (NCBI taxonomy): Eukaryota > Metazoa > Arthropoda > Thecostraca > Balanomorpha > Balanidae > Balanus > Balanus glandula. Next base: position 2,154 of record JARBER010000028.1, on the reverse strand, counting down.
CAAACAGGAATACAATTAACACACAGATGCCAGTTGGAGTTAAGGGAGCATGGCACATGGACATAACTAAAAAGTATAAGGTCATTATCGTTCATATCTGAATTTACACAAGCCACACAATGCTCTGCAAGGCCTCTGTAATAAGTCGGTACATATTAGTGTACTAAGTAGTAAAACTATCCTAAAACCACGCACGAACCACGGTATAACCGTCATCAGTGAAGCAGATAATCAAGTTAACAACAAATAATTCCCGAAACGTAAAGCAGATGAGTCACCAACACTCCATAACACCCTTTAAATAGCCAGTCAGTTACACACACCGAGAGCTGGAAATTAGCGAGGGTAGGTACTAGGTCAACTCACTTGCATCTGGTGGCCTCGCCACTAGTCTTGCATTTGAGGATGGCCTCGTCTCCCTCGGTGACCAGCACGTCCGAGGGCTGCTCCACGATGGTGGTGTCCGAGGTGGCGGCCACCGCCAGACCTGCCGGCAGCGGAGACGACAGTCAGGGACAGCAGCGGGGTACACTGTACAGACGGACGGGCAGAGGAGACGACAGTCAGGGACAGGAGCGGGGTACACTGTACAGACGGACGGGCGGGGAGGCGACAGTCAGGGACAGGAGCGGGGTACAGACAGGGGCGGGGTACAGTCAGTCGGGTACATAGGCAGGGTACAGTCGGTACATGAACGGGCTACAGACAGACGGCCGGCAGAGACGACAGTCAGGTTCTGTTTCTGATGGTACTGTTTCGGACCCAGGAGAGTCGAAATCACCGGTGAATGGATGAGGGGTGGTCAGAGTATGTCCAATTCGTAGTCGGCGGTCTTTCATCACTGTGGTAGTCGGAGCTGAGGGGTCGGGTGGGTCTGGTCAGGCTCGGTTAAGCTGGGTCGAATTGGCAGGCCGCAATCCGTATCCCTTTCAGTCGCAAGTAGCCCAAATGCCGTCTAATCACCTCATTGATTTCATTTTCAACTCGCTTTTTATTTACGATCATTATAATTTGTGACTTGACCAAAAATCGCAGTACAATTTTCAAACAATAAAATAGGTACTTTCTCGATTTCAGTTCACAATCAAACCGGTGTGATTCACGCTCAAAATGTAGTCAAACAACACGACCGTTATCTCCAATACTTCACCCTACTAACCAGCTAACACATATCCGAAGAACCGCAACCGACCTCATTGAACAGATGTCCCGGAACGCTTTGATGGACCCCGCAGCCTCCGCTCACCGTGTCATCTGCACTACCGTGTATAACTGTACCGTCCATTACAGCGTATCAGTCTCGCTGGCGCCTCTGCCGGCCGCTCCTAACACCATCTGGCGGCGGTCACTACTCACTACTGACTCTGCTAACCCGTCAGCTATCTCCGGCCGAGGATTGACACTCCTCCAGTACCGGACTGTCCGACCCCCCGGTCAACTTCACAACAGAGAAGTTAGCTGGCGCACTGTTTTCACCTGCGCTGGTCGGCTTGTGACGGTGGTACAGGGTTACTTTGTATGATTTGCTTATCAAACATAACAGTGTCTTGATTTAAGCACGATAGTGCTTTTGCACTGTTTCTGCCTTATTTTTTGCTTTATTATGTATATTTTGAAACAATAAATTGGTGATGATGATGATGATGATGATGAGAGACAGGCAGACCAGCAGACCCCCGGTGCGGGGAAGGTGTGCAGCGAACTCCTGGCTGTGGAAGCGAAGAGCGGAACTGGCGCCGACCAGTGGCATTTCATCTATGTAATATCAGCTGACGCTGATAGTGATAGACGCATAGCAGACCCAATGAGCCTAAAAGAGCTATAACCGAACTGAATACAACTCGATAAAGACGGGTATCAGACGTCAACGGACCTAACAAACCTACAATAAACCAGCCTAGCCTGCTGCACTCTAATACAAGTTTGGGAGATTCCGCTTCTCACGCCATCGCCGTGGCTATCCTATGGGCCGACGGGCGGGGGTTCTACCATGAGCCGAGCGGCGCCAGTGGCCGTCGACGCACCACAGCACCAGCAGATGCGGCCGGTGCCGGGCTGGTGCCGGACTGGTGCCGGGCTGGTGCCGGGCTGGTGCCGGGCTGGTGCCGGGCTGGTGCCGGGCTGGTGCCGGGCTGGTGCCGGGCTGGTGCCGGG
>JARBER010000027.1:86658-108158 GCA_030265075.1 Balanus glandula | reverse complement strand
GGCCCTTTTGACGCTCGGGAGGGGGCCCTTTTGAGGTGCCGCCCCCCCCCTGGACGAAATCCTGGCTACGTGCCTGATAAGAACTGCATAAAACCTCCATCAGCATGGCCTGGATTGAAAGCAAGATCACGGTCAGGAGGAAGACTTGCCCTGAAAAGGTAGCGACCGGATCAGAAAAGCTTCAAAGATGCAGTATCATACGAAATTGTGCATCGGAGGCCACGCACACGAACCGCTGTCACCATTTCCACCTCGTCTCGTCCCCATCCCACAGAACGAACACGTACCGTGGGCGCGGGCTTGCCGCTGAGACAGCAGAGCAGCTTGCACGTCTGGTGCATTTGCATGACGCGCGGCCGCAGGTGGAACGTAAACTGCGGCGCCGAGTCGGCCTCCTGGTCCCAGATGCGCTTGTAGCTGAAGAGCTGCTGGCGGCGGCGCACCGGCTGCTGGGTCTCCGCCGGCTTCGGCGCCGCCTGCGGCATGGCCTGCACGTTCAGGAAGACGGGCTCCTCGCGGAAGCCGTAGTGGCTCTCCGCGCGGATCATGTACTCGCCGCGGTCGGAGAGCTTCACGCGGTTGATGATGAACGTGAAGTCGTCGCCGGTGTAGCGGCGCATGTACTTGACCGACTGTCGCAGCTCGAGGTTGTCGCGGTACCAGGTGACGGTCGGCGGCGCCAGCGAGATGACGCGGCATGTGAAGCGCACCGACTGGCCCTCGTACGCGAACGCCGAGGTCGGGCGGATGACGAAGCGCGGCGCCGCCTGCAGACGGTCGAACGTGACCTCGTGCATGCGGTAGCGCTCCATCTGCAGCTTGCGCAGGCAGGAGTAGTTGGAGATGTGGCCGATCGGCACCAGGAACTGGTCCCAGGTGTCGTAGCGCGCCCGCATGCGGTCACGCAGCCGGGTGTAGCGGGAGTTGGCGATCGGGGAGGTCAGGTGGCCGTGGTCGCCCTTCAGCCACGCGTGCTCCAGGCACTCATGAGCTGTCATCCGTTTCCTGGAAGATGCCAACAGCGGCCACCGGTCAGCACACGTGAACGAGATGTGTGTTCTTTCCAAAGCTGATCTCAATACAAGGGTCGTTCGTTTGCTAAAGACAGCTAGATTGTCTATCTATGGTCTTTTTGCAAGTACATTGGAAGAACATACTCAAAACACTTGGACAAACTTTTTTTATCTGAGTTCAACTAGCTTTCAAGACCTTTACAGTGATTTGTCATAGCCGGCGTCAACTCACTCCTTGGACTTAATGAGCAGGCGGCGGATGAAGTCCTTGCCCTCCTCGGAGACGTTGTTGAAGGCCTCCTCGTCGAAGTCCCAGTCGCAGGATCGGACGTTCTTGAGCGTATCGATGTCGTTCTCGCCGGCGAACGGAGAAAGGCCGGACAGTCTGCGGGCACAGCACCACACACGGCATCACGGCAATGATTGAGCCGCTCAGTTAGCGATGATGCGCCACTCAGAAACAAAAGCCGAGCTGACATAACATTAGCTACACATGTATTTTGACAGTCTGGAAACAAGTAATGGACATACCGGTAATGGTTATATGGTAAACGGGTGTGCACAACGATAACTACAGGCAGAAATACACCCATCTATTTATACGTGCAATGGGTTGTTGAGGTAACGCTCATTTCAAGAAGAATATCCGGTTGAATAACCGGTAATTGAAATTATTATGGTACACAATGAGTTAATGACATACACACTTAAACACGAATACAAAAAACGTTTAGATAATGCAATTAACATTGTTATTACAGCGACCAACCACCTACATAAGAACTGCAACTCGCCACGCCCGCATAGCCGTTAAACAACGTACCAACCACCGTTGTTAGTCATAGAGGCCAGAGCCCAGAAGATCACCACAGTTACTACAACCGTCACCCCTTTCTCATCTCAAACCCACCGCCTCTCTCGCTGTCTCCTCCAGCCTACTCACAGAACGTAGCCGAGCACGCCGACGGCCCACATGTCCGTGTAGAAGCCGACTGGCTCGCGCTCGACAATCTCGGGCGCGGCGAACTCGGCTGTGCCCGTGGAGATCTTCACCAGCTCGTTCGGGTTCAGCTTAGTGGCCAGACCGAAGTCGATAAGCTTCACCTTGGTCGACTTGGACGTCTGGCACATGATGTTCTCCGGCTTCACGTCTGTGGAAGAGGCAGCAATCCGATGATGGTGTGTTGGGTGACTGATTGCTTTAAGATGAAGAGCTCAGTGACAACACTGAAAACTGCGTAGAAGCAACTGGAACGGCGTGTTGGAGGAAGAGGGCTTCACAGGATATGGTACATTAAAAGAATAGGGTCGAATGTTACTTCAATAGTCAAGGCTGTGTTACGTTAGGTTGATGCTGATCGCTTAATATGATCAGTGAGTTTTATCTCATGGATCCAATAGACCGAGTAAGAGTTCTTAACACAACTGATAACACACCAACAGTATCAACTACTCGGAACTCGGAACAGTACTCGGAACATTTATCAAACTCGTAGCTCTGCGTCTTACGCACCGAGATGAATGATGTTCTTCTCATGCATGTGCTTGACGGCCTCGCAGATCTGGCGCATGTAGTTGATGACCTCTGCCTCGGACATGGTGTAGCCCTCGGCCGTGATACGCTCAAACAGCTCTCCGCCGGACAGGAACTCGAAGATGAGCACCATCTCGTCATCCTCCTCGAACGCGTCGTGCAGGTTGATCAGCTTCGGGTGGTGCAGCTGGTTCATGATGTCGATCTCCTTCTTGATCAGCTCCTTCTCCATCGGGTGGCTGATCGGAATGAACTTGGCGGCGAAGATGTGGCCCGATTTGCGCTCGCGGCAGCGGTGTACCACGCCGAACGCGCCCGTGCCGATCTCCTCGAGGATCTCGTAGCGGTCGTAGACGCTGTCGTGGCGGATCTCCACCGGCTGCGGCACATACTTGGAGTAGATGTCGAACACGAACTGGTCGTAGTTGTCCACCTTTTGGTCCGACTTTCCACGGATGCGTTTGCCGTTCTCATCCACTGCAGGAAGATAACAAGTTGTTGATAGATTAGGTGGTTCTTGTTTGCTGGGTCACCAAAATTTGCTGTTGAAGACTTATAGTGCTTACGAGGTATATGTCCAATATTAGTTTATGTCCATATTTTGAGTGGACCAGCAATGCACACGCTAACCCCAATCACGGTAACCGACAGTTGCATCATGATCTATTCCACGCCAGGAAACACAGCGCTTCACTCTACCAAAGACAGCAACTGGCAGTCATACGGTGTCTATGCCAGGTCGCTCTTACCTTCGTATTTCTTGACATCGCCCTTCTTCTTGGCTTTCTCTTGTGTGGTGATGGCCGACGACTCGACGCTCGGATCCGACCGGCCGTAGATGTTCTCGGCGATCACGCGGAACGAGTACGTCTTGCCCGAAGTCAGACCCTGAGCCTCGTGTGTCGTGAATCTGTGAGTTGGCATTTAACATATGAGCTTTCCGTAATTGTTTACACATCTTTAGGTACAACAGGATATCACATTTATGTATATAAAAGAAATTTGCAAACAAATGGAAACATTTAAACAGACATACTTGTTAAGTGAAATGTCTCAGCGAAATAGCTCGCTCTCGAGTCTCTGAGACGCTCTTCTGGGAACCGTTTCTTCACTTTCGGTCTATACCACCGTGACGCTGCTAAACGGTTCTCTCGGCTGACCTGGTGTTGCCGCAGCGGATCCAGGAGGTCATCGGGTGCTCGCGCTTCTCAATGATGTAGTTGGTGACGTTGCTGCCGCCGTCCCAGGCGGGCGGCTTCCAGCTGACGATGCATGTGTTGTGCGTCGGCTTCTCGGCCATCACGAACCGCGGAGGCTCGGGGTGGTCTGCCGAGGGAGGAACAGTGGTTAGGGCTTTAGATATCTGATTTTGTGTGGTATAGGTTACAACAAGGACATACAATCAAAAGTCAAAACCATGGACTGCTACGGTAGCGGTAGCGTGTAAAACGATTGTGTTATCATGAAGAAGAAGAGCTGGACGATGCTGTATTTCATACGGCTATTTATATAAATACAATTATTATACAGCAAGGCTGATCATCAGTGAAATACCCATGTGCTGTGAATGATTAAGTTCTGACTTCCGACGGAGGGTTCCGTTCGATCGAGTTCCGAAACGACCCTGACAGCGCCACATTATTTGTTAGCACTTACCGGCGATCTGGACCTTGATGATGCACGAGTCCATGCCGAGTTCGTTCTCTGCTACCAGCCTGTATGGGCCGTTGTCCGAACGGTCCACATCACGGATCGTTAGGATGGCGTGGCGGTCCTGTGGGACAAAATACATGTCGATGTCACGTTGCCGATATGCACGTCATTCTTTATGTGCGTACTTCGGCATCCCCCTTTGCTTTGCAACTTGAATAGCACGGTGTTTGCGTATAACGATCTTATATCCGCCATACTTTGTGAAAAACGAGTAATTTAACCACTGAATGATGCATGTCCAATGTCTATGCAGCCACAGGAAAACACTTAGTGTAATATTGAACAGTTAAAATCACATAACCATTGCCTGCATGGCATAGGCAAATTGTAACCAAGGGCATGAGTTGGAGCTCGTACATTACTTATTATTTCGTTCAATACCATTGGCTGCAAGTTAATTTTACAGATCCTATATCATAATTTCATTCTGAAGGTTTGGAGTCACCCATGTTGATCTTACCATCCTCCAGGGAGATCGACGACTAACTGACCGTGGTCTGCAGGTCGTAGTGAGCGCCCTTCTCGATCGTCTCGCCCTCCTTGCTCCACGTGCAGCGAGGCTTCGGGTTGCCCGTGAACGGAATCTTGATGACGATGTTCTCACCCTTGTCGAAGAAGGCCGTGTCGCGGAAACGAGGCGGGACATTGATCTTGGGCGCCGCTGTGGAGGAAAAATGACATAAATTGATCTGCCAGTCGATTGTCGATTCCACATTATGTTCAAAGGTCATCCGCTATTACTGATAACCACTATTTTTACTTGGTTAACTTCGCACACATCGTAATGATCAGCTCTGCAGTTCATCATCATGTACAGTTAATCTACAGATAGTTTACTTTTCAGGGGAACATCTGCTATCTTACAAATTAAAGACCCTTTCCTAAGGCTGAGACACAAATCTCTTGCACTGAAATCGTGTCTCGCAATGCCCATTGGATACACGTGGCACTCCGCGCTCGCGCCTCACCCTGTATCTCAATCTCGCAGTTCCGATGCGACAGAAACTTTCAGTTCTGGCTCGGAATCGTGGGTCATGGGTCGGAAGCAGCCATTTATATCACAGCCGAGCGAGTTTAAATATGTTAACTTATCCACACGGCTTTCGTGTGAGATGACATTTTCGAACGTGACGGCCCGATCGGGGGACGAGATCGTGTGCGAAATGTGACTTGTCTGCGGAACGCTAAATGTGCTGTGTTTCAGCATTACAACTCCTAAAATATGAATTAGTCAACACAGCAGCGCTCCTGACCAATGCTCCGCTTTTCATCCTGGCCTTTACTCCCAGGCGGGTCGACTCACTTTTGATGGTGAGCGTGGCCCTGGTGGACTTGTGTCCAGCAGCGTTGTGTGCTCTGCAGCTGTAGTCATCGGCGTCCTCTCCGTACACGTCACGCACCTCCAGGTAGTAGGTGTCACCCTCCTTATCCAAGTAGTACTTGCTGCTGTTGAAGACCTCGCGGCTGCCCTTGTACCAGGTGATTGTCGGCTTGGGCGAGCCGATGATCTTGCACTGGAAGGTGGCCGACTTGTTCTCGAGAGCCATCACGTTCTTCAGCGGCTGCACGATCTGAGGCGGTGTCGCCGCTGTTAGGAGGAATAGCGCCGGTCAGGAGATGTCACCGTATTGAAGATAGCACAGATGAGGCAACCGAGTAAGAACCAACCAGCCTGTGTGGAAGAAGTCAGTCCTGCATGCAGTGGTAAAGATCACGGCATGCAGGACTGACAATCCAGCAGACCTTAGTATGCTTTCGAGCTATTGAAGAATGGGCACGTGGCATCCACCTGTGTGAAAACTCGGTTTGTCTGGAGCGAAGCTCACCGTGCGGGTCGCGGATCTTGACGGACGAGCTGGCGGACGACGGTTCGCTCATGCCGGCTTCGTTTATCGCGAACACGCGGAACTCGTACTGCCGATCCTCCACCAGGTTGGAGATATTGATCTGCGTTGTCGTGCACAACACCTGGGACGGGCAGATAGAAGTGGAATGAGCAAAACATACTGCCGGAGTAAAACGATGTCAGTCACCATCGAACAACGGATATGTCGAGCTTTGTGATGTCAGATGACGTTTACATTATATATGCTGAATGTTGGCACGTAAATGGTAGTAATACAAATTATATCGATGGAAAGCTACCTTTCATCAAATTTTGGCCATTTACAGCTTCTGAAGGCTGCTGCTGCTAGGGGTGGCGCGCAGCAATATTTTCCCGAGACTTATTGATGCATCTTGAACTCACCTGGTTGACCTTCTGCCAGGCGGTGCTGCCGACCTCGCGCTTCTCGATCCAGTACCCCTGCACGCGGGCACCGCCGTCACGCTCGGGCCGCTCCCAGCTGAGGTTGACGAAGTCGCCGCCCACCTCCTTCACGCTGGGCACGCCCGGCGGGGACGGGAGGTCGTACGGCGATCGCGCCTTCACCGGGTTCAGACCCTCCAGCGGCGGGCCCATGCCGTTCTCGTTCACCGCCATCACGCGGAACAGGTACTCCTGGTTCTCGGTCAGGCCCTGCACGATGAACGACGTGTCCTTGCAGGTGGTGGACACGACGACCCACTGCGAGTGGGTGACGTCGCGGCGTTCCACCACGTAGTGGGTGACCTTGACACCACCGTCGTAGGCGGGTGGACGCCAGGCTAGCGTGCACGTGTGCTTCGTGATCTCTGTGACCTGCAGCGGGCCCTGCGGCGCCCCCGGCAGTCCGGTGATGTAGATGTTGAAGCTGGCAGAAACGTCGCCACTGTCGTTGGACACCTTGAGCGTGTATTCTCCGGCGTCCGTCTTCTGGATCTCGCGGACGAAGATGATCAGATAGTCGTCGAATACGGTGTACTTGATGTGCTTGTCCTCCTGTACCTCGCGGCCGTCGTGCTTCAGAGATACGGTCATCGGCTGATCGCCAGAGAAGTAGATCTTGATCTTGGTGTTGTCTCCCTCAGGCAGATATAGATCTTTCGGCATCTTGTCGATCTTGGGTGGTGCTGAGGAGAGACGCAAAGATCATGTGAAAATTGCAAAACGATATTCTTTATTATATTTCGAACATGTGGGATGTGGCATAGATGAAATTTCCAGCGATCTTGCAGTGGTCCTTTTTATCGAGGATGTGACTATCTTCCGTTTTTTTTGTAGCAGGTCAGCGAATTCACAACTAAGTCGCCACAATTAATTCTTAGAAATGTATCTCAGCATACAATCCCTCCATTTTATATAGACAATCCTACCACTCCACTCCATTCGCCAAACCCTCCTTCCTTGCGCCCCAGCCCTCCCTTTCTCCACATCGTCATGTCCAGGCCCCACCTTCCCTGTGTCATTCCCCGGCTCCTTACATCCGATGCGAACGCGGCAGGTGGTGGTGGCCTGTCCGATGGCGTTGCTTGCCACGCAGGCGTACTCTCCGTCGTCCGAAGACCACACCTCGTTGAACACGAGCTTGAAGGTGCCGTCCGGTGAGGACTCGCAGCTGACGCGGCCCAGCTCGGTGTTGACCTCGCGGCCGTTGCGCAGCCAGCGTGCCGTTGGCGGCGGGGTACCTGTCGGGTGCAGCCGGGCCTCGGTCATGGAGGGGTCATGAGTAGCAATCAAGGCGAAACCCAAAAGCATTTGAAAAGGAAATTGCTAAAGGAGTCAAGGAGAAATTGCTAAAGGAGTTTAATAAAAAAATATACTGACTATAATCAGTTTTACGTTGTTTTCATAAAGCGAAATGACTGAGTAAGCCCATTAATCCGGACCTAATATCTCATCTGAACATGTAATATTAGCCAGCGCTCCATCTGCAACTGGTCCCTGTCAGAACAGCCTGTCGGTCGGGTATCTGCTATTGTTACTCACCGGTGGCCTGGCACTGCAGCGTCATGGCCTTCATCAGGCCAGCGCCGGTGTTCATCAGCGACTTGATTAACTCTGGCTTGGTGCCACCGACCACGTCTTGGACGCGCACCGGGCCCAGGCCCTGTGCCGGCTCGCTGCGACCGGCCGCGTTCAGTGCGAACACCCGGAACTCGAAGTCGCCGCCTTCCTTCAGGTTGATGGCGGAGAAATCGCAGGTGGGGATGTTGTAGTCGTTGCACTTCACCCAGAAGGCGCTGCCAAGTTCGCGCTTCTCGACCAGGTAGCCGGTGATGCGACTGCCTCCGTCGTACGCCGGCGGCTCCCACTTGAGGTCGACGTAGCTGCGGGTGACCTTGGCCACCTGCGGCGTGCCCGGCGGGCCCGGAACGCCGAAACGCGACTTGATCTTGACGCGCTGGCTCGGCGGCGACGGCTTGCTGAGGCCGGCCGCGTTCTTGGCCTTGACCCGGAACTCGTACTCGTGGCCCTCGAGCAGCGCGTTGACCTGGTGAACGGTGTCGCGCACCAGGTAGTCGTTGCAGTCGCGCCACATCTCGTCGGTGACGTCGCGCATCTCCAGCTTGTAGCCCTGGATCTTGGAGCCGCCGTCCGCGTTGGGCCGCTCCCACATCAGCTTGCACGAGCTGGAGGTGCAGTCGAGCGACTTGGGTCGGCCCGGCGCGTCGGGCACCGTGAACGGGAACTTGGCCGTGATAGGCTCGTCTGAATCGAGAGGCTCCGACAGGCCATACTGGTTCTCGGCCCGCACGCGGAACAGGTACTTGCGGTTGGGCTCGAGGCCCATCACCTCGTATGAGCAGCCGCGCACGAAGCTGCACGCCTTCATCCAGATCTGCAGTGCAAAACACGAAAGATAAGCTAGAAACATATCTTGCTGCAGCTCACAATAGGCAAAGTGACGAACCTGCATATTGACTAATGGACCATATTAGATGTCTAACACGTAAACGGTATTATTTTTGTTCGCACACATTATCAAGTTCAACACACATATATTACCCCGTTTACATGAGCTTGTTGAAACTTCCGCTTGCAATGGATAAATTCGATAAGCGAGATAAACAGAAGTTTCGACTCATGTACACGGATCGTAGACCCATCTACGTAAGTCGAAATGGTTCTTAGACCCGTTTACACAGAAGCACCGTTTACATGAAACAGGTGTTTATGAGTCGAAACGGGTCTTTGACCGCTTTACAACGGGTCTTAGACCGGTTTGCATGAGTCGAAACTTTCGTTATACCCGTTTACATGAGTCAAAGCTTCCCTTTGTTTCACTTATCGAATTTATCCGTTATAAACGGAGATTTCAGCTGCTCATGTAACCGGGGTAATTAACTTAATGACAATTTTTGGGATAAAACGGGGTCAATAATGCGTTTTTATCTAAGTCAAGCAGTAAACATTAAAAAGAAAATCCAGCATATCGAGGACTTACGTCGGACGCGACGTCCATCTTCTCGATGACATAGTTGGTGATCGGGGATCCACCGTCATCGGCGGGCGGCCTCCAGGACAGGGAGCAGTTCTCCGGCGTAATGTCCGAGATATCCAGCGGACCCTGTCGAGAAACGTCACACCACTGCTGATGCCGAGCATATCGCGGTTGCGAGTGGCGCTACAGCGCCTCCATTAAACCCGGTACTACTTTGACTTTGTACGTGACGAAAACAAAGAAAAGTAGCTGCTGATTGATCTGCAAGTATTTGTAACTCACCACCGCCACACAAGCGGTTGATATAATCCAGGTTAACATACACAGCCGGGCCTTGCTGGTCCTGTGTAGGTGGCCAGGTTGTGGCACGGATGGCTTACCTGCGGCGCGGTGGGCTTATCCACCACCTGGACACGGCACGTGGCCGTGTCGTAGCCCTCCGAGTTGGACAGCCGGATCGTGTAGCTGCCCTGGTCGGTCCGCTTGGCGCGCTTGTTGTGGAAGATTGTCGTGTTGTCGCTGTGGAAGCGGCTTCGGTCATTTATGGAATCACACTGCCACAAGTTTGCAAATGCGTTACACGTATCAAGTTTGGTAGGCGCACACGCTTTCATTAAATTTCTCGCTTAATGAACTTCTATGAAAAAGTACTCCAGTGTCAAAGTTGTGCATCTGGCGTTGTGCTTTTGTTTTATAAATGTCTGCTTTGTAAGAGCGAATTATGTTTGCTGAGAGAAAGATCTTATTCCTGGAATACTTAAGGGAGTCCTAGACATATTTAATTAAATTCGCAAAAGCCCCTAAGCGAGTCACATTAAAACAGCGAACGTCAATGAGACCCGCCACCCGCGCCGAAAGCCGTAATCTCCATTGCGAACATGAGGTGTGCCGGTATCTGACCTGGTCTCGAACTTGATGCGCTCGTCCTGGAACACCTCCTCTCCGCCGACGGTCCAGTTGGGGCGCGGCCGCGGGGAGGCGGTGAAGGGCACGGTGACGGTGAACGGCTCGCCGGCCATCACCGTCATGTCGCGGATCGTCAGGTCAGACGTGATCTTCGGCGCACCTGCCAGACAGCGGGCCCGGATGGTCAGAGGGGACAGCAGTGTGTCGATAGGGTACGGGAGCGTAGTGCAGCTTCCGAAATTTTGACTTTGGCATTATACTAGTTAGAACAATTGGACCAACAGATTACAAACATATGGTTTACTGATGTTTCTTGCTTCTGGTATACTGCTCAGCTTTATTTCAAAGTTTTGAGTAGGCGAAACCAAGCAATGAATGAACAAATTACGGTGAACCTGCATGTGCAATATGCATTGCATGGCCATTGGCTATGAACTTACTCGGCGGTGCTTGAGCCCTGATCGGGTCAGATGGGTTGCTCCATGGACCTTGTCCAGCGGCGTTCTTAGCCGCCACACGGAACTCGTACTCCTGACCCTCGGTCAGGTTGATCACCCTGCAACAATACAACAGTCACAGTCATACGAGTGCATTTTTAAGGCGGTTGCTTTTATTCTTGAACCTGACTACAATAATCTGCATTGTAATTGGTCAATCAGAACGTTTGTCAAAAACTTCTCACCCTTCTAGAAAACTATAAATGATTCGTAAAAGCAAGTTGCGTGGTAAAAGTTGTAAAAGCTTTGTCCGAATACGCGTCGACATGTCTCTACTCTCTCTACACACCTGTACTGGATGTCCTGGATGGAGCCGTGGCTGGCCTTGGACCAGCTCTCGCCCGGGATCCTCTTCTCGAGCACGTAGCCGGTGATGATGGAACCGCCGTCGTGGCGCGGCCGCTGCCACGTCAGCGTGATCGAGTCCTCCGAGGTGTCCAGACTGCGAGGAGCGCCCGGCGCGCCCGGCACGTCTGCCGCGGAGAGCACAGCAAGGGTCAAGGGATGTCCTGTAACGATTTTCTGTGCCGCGAATTGACTGTGTGTAGTTAAGAAACACTATACAATGTCTCCAGACAACCAAACCTAGCATGAATGTTATTGTCACGTTGGAAAGAAACCCCACCTTCATGTCACACCAGCTAAGGCTTCGGCTAGAGTACCAGACGCATCGAAATATGAAATTCCCACATCGACTTCACTGACACTGGTGATTCAACGGAATGCCTTCGAAGCCACGTCCACTCACCGAACGGATGTCTGGCCTTGACCGGCTCGGAGGTCTGGCATGGGTCGGAGATACCGTACTGGTTCTCGGCGCTGACACGGAAGTCGTAGTCGCGACCCACGGTCAGGTTCTTCACGCGCAGAGCCGTGCCGGACACGAAGCTGGACACCTGGCAAACGTAGACAAAGGAGTGAACAGCCGGGACTGGAGAACTGGGGTTCAGCACTCGGGGAGCGTCATGTATCTGCTGTTGGTGGTTCAAACGAGCATCTGCGAGCAAGTGAATAAGAACGCGAGGTACCAACTCAAGATGCCGTCAGCAGGTTCGTCGAAATATACATCAGGAGATAAAACACTACGCCACAACCCAAGTGATGACTGCTGCTTTGATAAATTGAGTGTTTTTTTTTATAAAGAAGTTATCTTATATGGCTATTAGGGGTTTAATTATTTCAACATTTACTTCTACAGCCACGAAGTAGACGTCTCTGGTCGCTGCTGTTACCTTGGTCCAGTCCCTGGCACCACGCTCGCGTTTCTCCACGATGTAGTTGGTGATGTTGGCGCCACCGTCGTCCTTAGGCGGCCTCCACAGCAGCGTAAGGCTCTCTCCGCCGAATTCGTCTGCTCGCAGGTCGCTGGGCGGCGACGGACGATCCAGGACCTGGTGCATAGGTCAACACAGGTCAGCCCAGGACAGTTGAGGTCATCCCAGGTCACTGGATGACGAACGCCTGCTCACCGTCCAGTATCCTTGGCATTATGCACATGGTGGCACAAGTCCTTATATAGTCCTTCGCTTTGTATTACACGCATACAATCGTAGCTCAAACCAGTCACATGTGCTTGCCGGACCAAAAGCGTCATCACCCCACAACTTGCCACCTTTGTCCTCACCTTGACATTGCACACGGCCGTGTCGAATCCAGACGGGTTCTTCAGGTGCAGCCTGTACGGCCCGGTGTCACCGCGCTGAGCGTTCTTCAGCACGAAGCTGGCCGAGTCGTCCGACAGCTGTCGGTGCACCCGGGAGTCGTCCTCGATGGGCGCGTCGTCGCGGGTCCAGGTGGCCACCGGCAGCGGGAAGCCCCGGAAAGGCACGTGGATGCTGAAGTCCTGGCCAGCGCGCACCGTGATGTCGCGGATGCCGGTGATGTCGATGTGCGGCTTGTTGGGCTGCTCCTCCACCTGCGACATCGAGAGGGGAGAATGAGGGTCAGAGACGTCAGGAGTCTGAGGGAATCAGCAATGGCGGGTTTTGGCTTAGATGAGGTCAGAACACGATAGAGCTTAGCTTAGTGATGAGAAGTGCTGAAGTGACGATTTTGTGATTCTGTGAGACGGTAGATCATCCTTTTAAAAATTGACGCACCGTTATTGTCCATACTACCTCTCAATTCGTTGCAACCACGTGAGCTCTAAATCTTATTTGAATGTGTACTAACTTACTTGATATGTATGACACCTCAAGCACTTTTAAGATCATTACTCACTTAACATTTACTTAACGTGACAGGACTCTTTGACCCAGAGCGTGACCTTATGACCCGTGACGTATCTCCTAAACACTCGGCATTGTCCTCTGACCTTGATGAGCGGCGACGGCTTGCCCGGCTCCGATTCGCCGACCTCGTTGACGGCGATGATGCGGAACGAGTACTCGTCGCCCTCGGTCAGGCCGGGCACCGTGAAGGAGTTGAGCGGGTGCAGCGAGTCGTTGCACGGGATCCAGTCCTTGCCGCCCTTGGGCTGCTTCTGGATGAAGTAGCCTCGGATCTTGGCGCCGCCGTCGGCGGGCGCGCGCCAGGAGAGCGTCACAGAGTCCTTGGTGATGCGGTCCGGACGCGGCGCCTCCGGGGCGTGCGGCTTGTCTGGGGGACGGAGGCCGGGGTAAGGTGGAGTGAACCGAGGAGACCTGAGTCCGCCAGATGGGCGAACCACGCAGCTCTGCCTCCTCCTTAAGGATGCCACTTTTCAAGTATTGTTAGATGATTAAGTTGAATAAATCGCGCTTTAAAACTTGCGTGACTATCATGTATTGACCAATCAGCTATCCGTTTACCCTTGTACTTCCGCTTAACTCCTTCACCGTAGCCCCGATACATGACATATTGCGACCTTTTCCACACAGCATTCCCTCCGTGTGTCACTCACAGGTCATCGGTCCGCAGGTGACGGACTCGGACGGCCGGCTCGGCTTGCCCGGACCGGCGTCGTTGACGGCGATCACGCGGAACTCGTACCGCATGCCGTCGCTGAGGTGGCTCACGTTGAAGTTGGTGGTGGGCACTGGGTAGTTGTTGCACTTGATCCATTGGCCGCCACGATCGCGACGCTCCACCACGTAACCTGAGGGGCGTAACGTAAACAACGTCAGCTTACCGCTACACTGAGATGGTCAGCTATCCACAGGACGGATACCGGGGGAATTGGGCAATTATTGGGACTACAAGGGCAAACACATTGATTGAATCATGATCTCTTATGAATCCTTTGGTTCGCGCGTGCTTATGTTTAGGTTTAACTTGATGGGATAGGATGATACTATTCTATTTGAGCCCATGTCGTTTTAGGTGGTGTATCTAGGAGAAACGATTTCGTCTCGCCGGGGTCCGGTATGACCAAGGTGTTTGGGGAACGAGCGTTTTTTTTTAATATAAATGTTGAGCTCATGCAGATATTGCAGATATACCAATGGATCCATTACTTAGCGTAATTGGCTTACAAGATCAAATAACACAATAAATTGCAAAAACAAGTACGTGTACGTGCAAGTACGAATGAGACACAAATTAAGCAGCTACAAATGCACAGCGGACAGTTGCACTTGACGGCTCTTGCACATACGTCAGTGTCTCGCCGTCTCAGCTGAACCCGTCAGCCGCTGAAGGCGTCGGCGATGACTGACCTGAGATGGGGTTGCCACCGTTGTCCTCGGGCGGATTCCAGGTCAGGCTGACGCCCGTCGGCGAGTAGGAGGTGACCTTTGGCGTGCCCGGCGGTCCCGGTGTCTCGAACGGATTCTTAGCCGTGACCTGTCGGTGTAGAGGTGAATAGCTCAGTAACTCGAAAGCGTACACGAGATCATTTGCACTCTAGGATGAAAGTGAGCAGAAGAAAAGGTATGCTTTATCTCACGCTCTGTTTTAACAGTCATGTTGCTGGAAGTTACTCTGTGATAAACTAAAAATGGCACAATATCTTTAAATAGTTTTCATTGGTTGGCGTTCACTGTTTGGTAAATATTTGCAGCAGCATGTGCATGTGGAATTGGTACATTTATTTGATCTCTGACGTTATAATTTTCCTCCTTGACTTATCGACGCCATCACTGCCCTGTATTTATGACGTCATCACTGACCTCTCTGCCAGCGAGTGGCTCGGACAGGCCGTACATGTTCTCTGCCCTGATGCGGAACATGTAGCGTTTGCCCGGCGTCAGGCCCTTGACGGTGTAGGACGGACTGGGGATGTAGCCGGGCACCGGGCGGTAGTTGTCCATGCCGTAGTCGGCCATCTCCACCTGGTAACCTGCAGGGATAGTCGGGTACAGGCGTCAGGTATTGACGCTTTATCAGCCCTCTGCGTCGAAACATGTACATTACGCTTTTTGGGCAGTATGTGTACTGAGCAATTTGCAACTGAAATCTCACTCTGAGCGGAACGGCTTCAACGAAAATTGCACCATTTAGCCTCTATTTCTGGCATTCATGAATTTCAACAACCCAACACATCGTTCAAATTTGGATGTCAATACTGAACATTTACTACCACCAATCGTGTTATGTGTCTCAAAACGACGAGACCTAGTTGCAAAAACAGGTAGGAAACAGTTATTAATCTTAAGTAAATTTGAGGAGAGTTTGAAGTGCTACAATTGTTTAGGAAACTAGTGAAATGTTCATGCTACCGAAGCGTCGTTAATCGCCACCTTATACTCCCCAGTCCGCATCCCCCCACTTCTCCCCGCCGCCGGCGGTGTCTCACCGGTGATGTCGGATCCTCCGTTGTCTGTCGGCGGCGCCCAGGACATGGTGACGCTGGTGCCCGTCACCTGGTCGTAGGAGAGCGGACCGCGCGGCGGGCCCGGCTTGTCCACCACGATCACCTCCAGGTCGGCCTTGTCAGAGCCGTGCGGGTTGCTGGCCGTGACCGTGTACCCACCGGCGTCCTCGCGCACCGAGCGCGGGATGTGGAACGTCGTGTACTCGGGCGTCGTCTCCATCTGGAAGAGGAGGAAGGAAGGAGGGGTGTCAACGCTGTCGGTTGGAAGAGCGGTGTTTGCAGTTTTAAATTTTCATGATAGTGTTGTTGCTATATTTAGATGCAAGCAGAATGTATAAAAAATAAACAGCTATCATTCTCGTTTTATTCTCATATGGCGTCTGTATTTCGGCAATTTCTTCTCTTGTTTCTAGTTTGCCTTTATAATTTCCGGCTCCAGTTCGTTTCCAGTATTCTGATACTCCTATTCTCCATTGCCTACCAGTATTCAACCCCAGTATTCGTATGTTTTTTTTCCCTAGTTTTCGGCCTGGCCGCACTATCTTCCTGCTATCACCCTCGCTCTCAACCATCGTGCTACTATCGCCCGGCTCTCACCTCGACCCTGCCTCCTGGCGCCACCTTGCGGCCGTCCCGGGCCCACTCGACGGTGGGCTGCGGGGCGCCGCTCATCGGGATCCGGATGTCGATCGGCTCCCCGGCACGGACGCGGATCTTGCGACCCATGATGCCGTCCAGGTTCAGCTTCGGCGGCTCTGCAGAGAAACAGGGTGACCCAGTCAGCGGTGTTTGGCGGTGGTAGCCGGTGGCTTGGTAGCTCTGTAGTGTGACGCGAAGTCACTCTGTCATCGAGGTGCTGGGTGCTGGCCATGTATTCGGATATATATTGAACCTTCGTCGCCGAATCGCCAATCTACCTTAAATTCATTGTCAGTCTCTGTTCGCCGTTGGTTTCATTCGCTTTAAGGAAAAGCGTCGTTGCGCTTCGAGTTAAAATATTTCAAAATGGTAATAAATTAATACTCTCAGGAGTTAATTTGCCTTGTCTTGCATGAGTTTGACGGTGATAATGTGGGATAGATTGGGCCTCACCTCTCATGGCCTGACGATGCGTTACGGATCTGAGGCTCATCTCTCATGGGTCTGACGGTGGGTCACGGATCGGAGGCTCACCTCTCATGGGTTTCGCGGTGATGGTGTGGGACGGGTCGGTGGCTCACCTCTCATGGGTTTGGCGGTGATGGTGTGGGACGGGTCGGTGGCTCACCTCTCATGGGTTTGGCGGTGATGGTGTGGGACGGATCGGTGGCTCACCTCTCATGGGTTTGGCGGTGATGGTGTGGGACGGATCGGTGGCTCACCTCTCATGGGTCTGGCGGTGATGGTGTGGGACGGATCGGTGGCTCACCTCTCATGGGTTTGGCGGTGATGGTGTGGGACGGATCGGACGGACTGCCCGGTCCGGCAGCGTTCTGGGCCGTCACGCGGTACTCGTACAGCTTGCCCTCACGCACCGTATCGTCACGGTAGTCGGTACCCTGTGCACACAGCGTGGAAGTCGGCACACAGTGTCAGAACAGCTATTGGCTCATGCTCTGTGTTCGCGTGGCCATTAACGGAATCTGATGCATACTGATAGATTATACTTGGCAGATATTGATTGGTGTGGTTGAACGTTCGTATCAGTTTTTCTGGAGCTCAATGACTGATCATTGAACGACACTTTGCCTATCTGTGGTTTTGTCTAGATGTGCGTTTAACGTACTTCTTCATCCCCTTATTTGACGCTGGCTGATCCCGTGTGAGCTCTTCCCTGCGCGCGTCTTACCGGGGCTGGGTTGCGGCTGATCTTGGTCCAGCGGCCCGTCATGTGCTCGCGCCGCTCCACGTCGTAGCCGGTGATGCGGCTGCCTCCGTTGGAGCGCGGCTGCTGCCAGCGGATCTTGATGAAGTCCTTATCGGCGTCCACCGCCTCCGGACGACCCGGCATGCCCGGCACACCTGCGCCACGCATAGAGCCGGGGACTGTCAGACTCAGAACACTTGAACCACGACAGCTGAGAAGGCAGAGCGGGGGACTGTCAAACTCTGGACACTTGAACCACGACAGCTGAGAAGGCAGAGCGGGGGACTGCCATACTCGGAACACTTTCACCCGGAGAGGGAAAGGTGGTGGCTAAGAGACTGAAAGTAGGCACATGGAAGGCTAATATTGAGTCCGACAGACTGGTACTTACGTTTGATCAAATATGTAAAACATTGTTTTTGGCACCCTTCATTTCTCAAACCAACTTTCAGCTGGGACACGAGTGAACGATTTAGGTAAATATTTCAATAGCAGACAAGACTACAGACAACTTATTGTACCTACACCAACGACCATCCAACCTTTTCCCTTCCTCTCTAGAAGCTTCTGAAGTAAACTAAACATCCGACTCACCGAACGAGTTCTTGGCGATCACCGGCTTGTCGGTGGTCAGCGGCTCGGAGACGCCCTGCAGGTTCTGGGCCCGCACGCGGAACTCGTACTCGGTACCCTCGAGCAGGCGCGGCACGGTGGCGTACGTGTCCTTGGGGTCGACGTACTGCAGCGCCGGCACCCAGCCGCCGCCGTGCGTCAGGTCGCGCTTCTCCACGATGTAGGCGCTGCCGGAGGTCAGGGTCACGTATGTCAGCTGTATTGGCGTTGGGCAGTGTGTGAGGTCGGAGGAAAATATGTGAACTTGATGGTCAGTGTTTGAGGGCTGTCGAAAGCATGTTAGATGAATTGGCAGTGTGTGAAGTCTGTCGGAAAGTGAAAGTGCTATGGTATGGCTTCGGGTAATTTGGTGAACTATCAGACGAGTAGAAGAACGATGAAGTTACATCCAGATGTAATTTGTAATGCTCACTCTTCTGTCAATTTTCCATCACTCGAATCTGCACAAATACGTGTTTTGCACTGATCACAGCCCACAATAAACACTCCACATGGCCACAGCCTGGTGGCAATGTGGTGGTACTCCTACGGCAAACGCACGTGATGGGGCTGCCTCCGTCGTCCTTGGGCGGCTTCCAGGAGAGGGTCACGGTGCTGGAAGTGACGTCATCGTACTCCAGTGGGCCCTCTGGTGGGCTCGGCTTGTCCAGCACAATCACCTCCATAACGCCTGCCACGGGAGAGAGTACTTCGGTCACAACTGGCTCCCGTCAGGATGGTTATTTGCAGAGACTCCCATATATGGAAAAATGCAATAATTAATTATGGATGATGTAGATTACTTGTAATTTGCACTATGCAATATGCATGTCAACCGTAAAAGCATTCAGCAAATCACAGTTCCCATTCGAGCTGCCAGCTCCTCGCTCCGAAGCTCCATCAAATGCCTGTCACGTGTCCTACCTGACCGCCATCTCCGCTGTCCCGTGCCCGTCCCGCCCGCCCGGGTGTCGATCCCACCTCACTCCCCCCGCCCCTGACCACGGGGGCGTTGACGCGATACGCACCCTCGTCCGTGCCCGAGTCGTTGGTGAGTCGCAGCAGGTAGCTGCCCGACTCGCCGCGACAGGCGTTCACCGAGTGCACCACCGTGTGGTGGTTGATGGCCGTCATCGTGGTCCTGCGGTACACGGGAGGTCACAGGTCAGAGTCAGGGAGGATTCAGAGTCAGATTTGGAGATGATTCAGAGTCAGAGTCAGATGATTCAGATTCAGAGTCAGGTGATTTAGAGTCAGAGCCAGTCAAATGATTCAGAATCATAGTTAAAAGTACAAACGAATCAGAGTCGAATGATTCGGAGTCAGAGTTAGAAATTATTCATAGTCAGATGATTCGAGTCAAAATAGATGTGCTGTGACATCTCTACCGATGGTAGGCGCTAGTGGTGTCGGTTAGAAACTGCATCAGCAGCTAAGAAACTGTGATTACATCTTCATCTTCATTTGGGCTTGACCCATAGGCCTTGACACCGGTTCATCCCCGTGACACCACCTTCACTCCACCGGACCCGCTTGACCCCGGGCTGACCACACCTGACCTGACCTTTCGGAGAGCGGCAGGGGGTGGCCGTTCACCAGCCACTCCACGGTCGGGTCCGGCTCGCCCACGTAGTCGATGTCGATGTGCAGGATCTGGCCGGCCTTGATGCGCAGCTCCGTCATCGGCGTCTTGATCTTAGGCGCCACTGCGGACGCCAAGTAGCAGGTCATCGTATGACTATATCGTTACAGAGCATCTACAGGCTGTGAAGCTACCCCATCGCTCAACTGACAGGTGAGCATGTTCGGCAGTATCACCCACCACAGCCTATGCTTGATCATAGATGTAAGCGATGCACTGGTTGAATTTGGCTTTGGTTAGATACCACTCAGTCCCAAGCGAGATTCGGCGTTCTGAGCTTATAATCCTGTTGCATATTGCAGATCACCCAATATAAAGAGCACGCTCTGCGCGTGAATGGTGGCAAATTTACTTGCGAATGATGAATAAGATTGAATTTGAATTCGACTCGATTATCGCTAGGATATATCGATTGTTTTGCTTTATCTTTAATGTTTGCTTGATTGGCAATGCAAATGGCTTATGTAGTTATTTGTAGGTACTTTATTTCGAAACAAATCCTATGCAACGGGGTGCTAGCTCATCGTTTCAGCAGAATGCCTGGTCGGGAGTTCAATACTTGATCGTAAACTTTGCATCAGATGGAAAGAAGCGTTCCTGACATATCAGCCACCAATACATAGGTATGTACGGGGATCGATTTTGATCTTTCAGCTGAGTTGGATCGTCATAGGTCATAACCATTACAGCAATGAGTTGAATATTTCAATAGCTGTTTTCACGAAGGATTTATTCATCAGGGCGATTGGAGTGATAAGTGTAAGACAAAAGTACAACCTACATATCCATTGACACCAAACGTTGCAATCCTTTTAAACGCCCCAAGCACCGCGACGAACTTATATTTCGTGAGAACAGCTCATAGAGCCCCAGTAAACCTTCGACTGATGATAAAGTTCCGTCGTGTCTCGCCGTAAAACTCACGTCTGCGCGGCCGCGCCATGACCAGGTCGGAGGGCTCGCTGGGCTCCGACTGTCCGGCCTTGTTGACGGCGATGATGCGGAACTCGTACTCCTGACCCTCCACCAGGTCAGGAGCGACGCCCTGACAGGTCACAGAGCGGTCAAGATGATGCGGAACTCGTACTCCTGACCCTCCACCAGGTCAGGAGCAACGCCCTGCCACGTCACAGAGGGGTCAGGTGAGGCCGACCAGATCAAGAGTTACGCCCTGTGACGTCACAATGAGGTCAGATGAAGTCAGTCATATTTATGTCCATGCCTTGCCAGGCTGCTGTAGAACCATGAACCTGCAAATATAAGCAAATTATTTGCAACTTAAGATAAGTTCTTATACTGAATCGTCCCTCTGAATTTGCTAATAGTATTCTGGCCATCTGTCTTTCGGTTTGTCTGTCGTTCCTAACCTTGGTCTTATCGGCCGGCACGCGGGCAGCGTTCTGCCACACGGGCGACCCCTTGGCCTTCTTCTGGATGATGTAGCCGGTGATGGGCGCGCCTCCGTCGTGCCGCGGCTTGGTCCACTCCAGCTCGACGAAGTCGCTGTCCCAGTCGGTGACGATTGGTCGGCCCGGAGCGTCCGGTTCGTCTGCCGGGGCGGAGCGGGGAGCGTGAGGCGGGTACGCCGGGGAGGAGCGGGGAGTGTGAGGCGGGTATGTCGGGGAGGAGCGGGGAGTGTGAGGCGGGTACGCCGGGGTGGAGCGGGGAGTGTGAGGCGGGTACGCCGGGGTGGAGCGGGGAG
>JARBER010000027.1:29856-49476 GCA_030265075.1 Balanus glandula | reverse complement strand
ATATATAGTTATATAACTGACAAACGCACATCATATCGAAGTTTTGTTGTCAGAGTGCTTTCTTCCATCGCGTAATGACTTATGACTATTGCACAATATTCACTGACGCTTAACAAAACAAACGTGTAACGTTTTAACGTACAACCCTCCTCCGTTTCTCCTACGCACGTGAAGGCCGCCTGCCTAATCCACCTGCGGCCTCTGGTCCGCGCGCTAGTGTGTGACGCAGCACGGTGTGGCAGTGGCGAGTCTACGTGCGCCAGCGGCGGAGAAACTCGGGTGGCGGCGTCGACCGAGCAGAGCCGAGCACCAGGCCCGTCCAGCACACAGCAGAGCCGAGCGGCACGGATCGACACGCAGAGACAGAGAGGAAAGACGCCACAGCCGCCGCAGCCCTGCCGACCAGAGACGCGGCACAGCCAGGCCTGAGGAAGCTCGCCGTACAGGTAGGTGACGGGGTTGTGCGGGGATGGTATGAGTCATAACGAGACTGTCGAAATGGGGGGTCTCCTGCCGCCGATAGGAGCCCCGCCCTGCGACGCGGCGCTTCGAGCAATGGCCACTCTGGCCAGATCCCGTTATTCTGTCCAACTCCAACAGCAATAGATGCGGTGTTCACGGGTCTGCGTAAGTTGTGGTGTGTAGTTCACTTTGGTTGAAGTATAAATGCACTGATAGAACGAGGATTCACAGCATCAGGAATGGCATGTCTACAACCCTCCCCCCCCCAAAAAAAAACCTCCAACCCCACACCCACCCTCGAAGTTTAGTTCTTTTTACGTAAAGTTTCATGTGACTAAAAACATATGAGTGCATGCACGGAGTAGACATTTTTAGACCCTATCGTTAGTAATCACATGCGAGGTTTTGAGTTGATGACCGTTAGTTGTGGAATGTGGATGGCCTAATGCCTGATGGTGAAAGTAGCGGGGTATTCATAAGCAAAACTGTTTGATGAGTAAAAGTACTTGCATTGCTATTTAAATTAAGAACGTTTAGTAGAAAAAGCACCTGCTGGTACACGTCAACATTCAATATTAATTTTAAATGAATTAACAAAATGCCAAAATGTAGGATAAAGGATAAAAAATAAAGGATAGGATAAAATGAATTATTACAACATCGTCAGGGCCATGTTGTGATAGAGCAAAGCTTCATTGCTAATTAGCCACTTCTTAAGATGAGGCGAAATATATAAATATATAGCTGGATAAATACTAGAACACTCTTGATGACTTCACGGATAAAACTCATCAACACAAACCAATTATGATAGCAATGATTAAGAAATTAAGATATGATTAATAATGAAATAAATCTATAAAAACCTATACAGGCCCATCGTCGCTTCGTTCTCCTGAGCGGACATCACGGTAGTGGCTATGATTTACGGCCTTGGCGCCCATTAGCGCATTTGGCTCAGTCGTGGCTAATGCCTTAGCTGTAAGATTAGCTTACTGCTGGTTCGTTTGGATAAATCGCATAGAACTACACATGTTTTTGCTCCACTTCAGCTTCGATGATTGTCCCTGGTGCACAATTTTAGCCAACAGACAAGAGATGAGATGATAATATAGCTGCACGTTCTTCCTTAAAACCGTACCTTCCAACGGAAATTCCAGCACCAGAGAAATGATCAAACGAAACCGCTCAATGTCATTAACTTCTGCTTTCAAAAGCGAGTATTACGGATATATGAATCAAATAATAACTCTAGTTTTCATTAAGCAAGCTATGATCCCCTAAAACAATTAGTTACATAGTATAAAACATCATTACCCAAACATTATTTCGGGTACAATGGCCACTTCACCAAACGCGGCTACCATCTGGCCACACCAGAGCTAGTTTAATACTAGTGCCACCCAAATACCCATCTGCTCCGCTGGTTGATTACAGGTTAAGTAGTGGTGCAAGCTAGTAAAATAAAAATAGTGATTTAGGGATTGATACCCCTTACTACCCGTGGCACACCTGACGTACCGTACTATAATACGTTGTTTGGACCTATCACACATTCAATATACTCGTCAAAAAACAACGGTGCCTGACATGCACCGCGTGACCCCGTTTACCCCTGTGGAACACGTGATAAACACGTTTTAACTGGAACACACAGCTAGTATACCCTTCACGCACTTATCTCACCCCTTTTACATTCGTTACACCCGTGAAAACTCCACCTCGCCTTAGTGTATATAGTCATTTAAATATAATGATATGATCGTAGGTCGATGATTTTCGTTTTCTAGTAATTCCATGGTTGCTTATCATTTAATGTGACACTGTAGTAACCGTGATGGGATCTGATTGGTTTTCCACAGTAATGAAGTGATTTAAAATTATCCATAACACGGTTTTTTCTGGAAAGCATTACTCTAACACCTTCTACCATCTTGTTTCTATTCATGTTAGTTATATGCTAAAACTTTGTCAAAAATGCAATTCTCAAAGCTGTCCAAAGTTCAATTGAAAACTAAATAAGTTTCTTATCTTGTAAATCCTTGAAATTGTATAGCATAGCACGTGTTCATTCTTATGTTTTAATACGTTTTTAAAGTTTGTTTCCACCAAGACAGAAGAAAAGATACGCATGAACTAGTAATATAGATTAATTCATTTATGGTAAACAAATTGTGCCGATGTCATGTACATTGTTTTTCCACAAAATGCAATAACTCATACGCTTTCAGCTGATACCAAAAATAACTTGGAAAATGTGTGCTCCTACGAGCTGGGTCAAATTTATTCAAGCTACCTGAAGAGAACCCATGCTTTAACCGGACTTAGCCCGACGAAAAATTTATCGTGAAAACGGCTTATATAAGCAAGATGGTAGGAGGAGCTGTCAAGTAATATTTGACCGAAAAACGAGTCTATTTTATATCTCAGGAACAGTTGAGCCGATTGTGTTCGTAGTTGGTCTGTGACTAGAGGTCTGTCAGCACACGCTTTTTCTGAGGTCTGGAGCGGTGGGCTGCCTCTGCAAGTGTGCGAACACGCATATACCTTTGTGTTGATCTCAGAAACTACTGGCCCGATCGAGTTCAAATTTGTCTTACATTTAATTAGCGCTCACTCGTTTATCACCAACTTCGGTGTTGTGCTGGTTATAGAAAAGCAAAAGCTTACAGAGGTGGGCTGTACTGAGGAGGCAAAGATAAATATATAGATTTAGGAAATATCTAGTTAGGAAATATAAAATTGATATTATGCTAATACAATTGGTTGTATATGCTTCATAGTCATCATCCGGGCTCCAAATCAATATAAAACTTGCAATATTAATTAATTAAATTGCAATTAAATTAATTAAATTAAATTAAATTAATAAATTAATTAAATTAATTAAATTTAAAAAAATTGCAATTAAATTAATTAATTAATCTATATTACTAGATGGATGGTTGTGATGAGCATTGTCGTAATAATTAGAAGACTGAGAAAATAGCCTATGCTCATAATACATTTGTTAAAGATGATGAAAAAAGATAGTAATTATTGAAACCTATATTACGCCTTGCGGCTTCGTCAGAGTTAGGAAAGGAACAAGCACAAATTCAACATTTTTCAAATTTGAAGTCTCCAATATACGACACCACCCCCATTCTGAGTAAAGCCGAAAACAGAAAAAGGAACGACGAAAAACTGAAAAGCCTACCTATTTACACTTATGTAATATACTAAGGATGATAGACTATAAATTTGCAATATCAGCATTTGTCGCCTTGATATGATTTGAAGAGGATAACATTGATATTACCGAAGAACATCAATTTCTCAACGAATAATGGAACTGGTTTTTATATAAGCCAGGGACATCTAGAAATGTCTGGGTCACGCAGGTCATTACACCATAACCTCATCATAGCATATGACCTTTATAGTTGATTTTGCAAGAAATCGTACGTTTGGCTAATCCATTAGTTCGCGAACAATCTATGCGTATTCTGCCAACTCATGCGTATGCCTTTGTTGAATCTAACATTAGGATAAGTGATGGCGATATCTTCAAACTAGTTCGTGCTGCTTGCGAAATTCAGTGCGTGGATGCTTTAGTTGTGACGCAACAACTTGTTTCTGACCTGCATCAGAATGTATGGCCTTCCAGTGACTCACAGAATAAGTAACATCATTGAACGAAGACAATATATTTCTTAATATATTTCGTTTTTTCTTATTTCAAACGATAGTATTATTGGAGCATAGCACTTAGATACTTAATTAATCACCACCTCAGCTTTTTTTATAAAAACATCTTGTCATCCCTCGCATTGCAAGTACAAGGAATGACAAAATGTAAGTCACAGTAACATATTTCAAAGTGCTATGATTTTAATTATTTGCAGGTCAAAACTTATGCTAGGATTTATGTTTATGAAAATTACGATCTGTTATTTATACCCAGCAGATTGATTTACCCGTGTTTGATGTTTAAATGACGTGCCTGCTGAGTATTATGTTCGTGATGTTACAAATATTGATATTCACATTTTCAAGCTATGCGCAGGAAAATGAGTAAATATAAACTACCTGAGCTAATACGCTGTGTAGCACGATGAAATGTTGTACCGTAAATTTAATTTGTAACTTATCATGCACATATTCCTACAGGCGTTCTTTTGAATTAAGATTAAGACCATCACACTTTGTCGGGTCCAAATTTATGTTGATGTTTGTTGTTCAGGAATAAGCATTTCTGCAAAATAATGAGTACAAAACAATCATTTTAATCACTCATTTTTAAGGAAAACACAAAATATATGATTCATTGCGATTCTGGAGGCAAAAACAACAAATAAACTTACTGAACAAGAACAGGTGCGGCACGTATCTGATGAACTGGACATCAACACAAATAGAGCCAAACTAGGTTGCCATTGTTGGCGTTAAAAAACTAAGGAAGTCACATCACGCTATACACCGATGACGACTCAAAGGAGGTAAATATGAAATATTTCCTAGTTAAATCATATGTGCATTGAAAAGACGTTTGAAAGTACTAGCCACATGTACCAGCGACTGAAAACAATGCTCCTTTTGTTCCTTTACTTGGACAGTGTTTGTGTTATCCTAGCAACAGCTATAGTCCGTTTTGCCTTCAACGCACGGTAAACGGTTGTATGGGAACATATGCAACATACATCTATCAGTATTCAACCCGCGCTTCCTACTTTGAATAACTTGCAATACCTACCATGCCCACGCTACGCAACCAGCGTGATTTCTTTTGGTTTTTTGGTTATAAATATATTTATTTCAGTTAGGTATAATACCGCAGAAGCGCGTGACACCCACGAGTGAGGTCACACCCACGCAGACGGACGGTTCTGGAGAGCTCGCCGCGCGCTGGTGTTAGCCGGTGGCCTTGGCCGCTGCGTCGTAGTCTCTTTGTCAGGCGGCGCAGCATACGCGCTGCCCGGAGACTGCAGCAGAGTCGCGGCGCACAGAGCACCAGCACCAGCTCTTAGGCTCGCGGCAGCAGCGGAGCCTCTTTTAGCATGCCGCTATCCGCGAGCTCCTACGTAAATTATCTGAGATACCCCAACAATCACACTTTTGGCATGTGACTTGCTTCGCATTCACAAAATAGTGGAAACAGTCATTAAATAAATGAGCTTATGGTAGCAAGTGGCTTTGGAAACCATCATATAAAATAATTATTACGTAATATATAGCTAGTGGATTTCATCGTAGCTTCTGTAAACTCAATTTGCTATGCAAAGCAGCGACAGACACTGCATTGCCATCGTCCACCTCAGTGGATACTCGGTGCCACCATTATCGTGCTCGTAAAATATGGCGTTGATAAATATATGCCCGCCAACCACCCAGTGACGCGGGCTGAAAACAGCAATCCTCCGCGTTGGAATTCTGCACGCACAGGAAAACACGGCTGTGCCTGTGGTCGCGGTCTGGATAGTTTTTTGTCGGTGTGGGCCGTGGCACGCCGTTTCTGGCACGCCGCCTATTGCGCCACTGTTCGTCACTCCACTGTCCACACACAGTGCTGAGTAAGCAGAGAGGCTCGCGGCGACGCCAGCTTACCAGGAAAGATGGGCGACACACGTCTAAAATAGGTCAGAGATAGCCAGTGGCGCTGGACATGAAATATTCACTCGAAGCATCCGATTCTCGTGAGGTTAGATTCGCATTGAAATGAGGCGTCCATTGAACATG
This sequence comes from Balanus glandula, assembly GCA_030265075.1. NCBI lineage: Eukaryota > Metazoa > Arthropoda > Thecostraca > Balanomorpha > Balanidae > Balanus > Balanus glandula. The sequence goes on along the minus strand of JARBER010000027.1, from coordinate 43,296 downwards.
AGTTCTGATAAGTTTAAAGGTCAGCATGAAATGGCAGGCAATACATGAAGCTTTCTCTATGTTGATGAGTTCAATTATTATTTACAACGTTGTTTATCTTGATTTATGTTTTTATTCATGGCGTAAAATGTGAATAATAAAAAATACATTTTTGCTTCCTTTCAACTTGACTTCAGAAGCACATAGAACTGCTTTTAGCAGCATTGCCTTCATCTGCTACTCGGGCTTCACAAATTGCATGTAACCTATATAAAGCATCGTGGCGTGAAGCAATCTCGTCGGGCGGCGTATTGCATCATGAAAACTCTCCGTGATCTCTGTATTTGTCGTAATCTGAAAATAAGGTATTCTGTGTATATGCAAATTGAAACAGAATGATTGGATGATCACCAGAACGCTGGTTTCATCAGAAGGCACAATACCACTTCATAGCACGCAATTACTTTTCACACACTAAGCCTGCATAATAAAACTAGGGTCTTTGGAACTCAGTTCGGAGATAAGATTATACGAACCAGACACGAACGTAGGATTATACAGATTATCCCGTGGGCGTCCAGTAAACATGACAGGCGGCGGCACACCTTTAAGCCCTGAACATTATCAGGCTAATCGTCTACTTAATCATGACTATTTGTGTCCATGATAACTTATCGTTATGACCAAAACTGGTTAAATCCTTTTTATTCGTCCTGTATGTAGAAGGCTGGTCAAAGCGAACACCAGCCATTTGTTGTAAACTTTAAATTCAGCCTGGCATAATTGTTCAGACATTAGTCCAAAGCGCGTTTCAATGCTAGTTCAGTGCCAGTGCTAGGTCAGGAAAGTTGAGGGGACATAACCAGCGTGGCATTAGATGGGAGTTGAGGTAACCATATGTTTGGCATGGCTTCATGAAATTAAGTATGAAAACAGTTAAAACAACCAAAATGGTCTTATAAAAAAATGGTCGATTTTCGTTTTGACATCTGTAAATAATAAGGTCCATGCGAATTTGTATTTGGCCTAAATATTGATGACGTCTCTCTTCAACGTATTTTGATGCTAGTTAATTTGTTTTAACGTAAAACCTTGAAAGTAATGATATGTTTCGTTCCTAGATAGGTGACCGTGTGTTAAAGTGAAGACCAAGGCAATAGTTGGTCTTTAAGGTGCCAGAATTATATGAAAATTTGACACTTTTGTTTACCCGAAACTCATTAAAAATTATCTTATATGACAACTAAGCTTGCTTAAATTCAGCACTCTTGGCGAAAAATAAATGTGATATTCATTTTTAGCAGCAGTTACCTCAGATTTAGTAACAAAAGCGATAAACATTTGGCAATTTTCATAAAGTTGGCAATGTTCCTTTAACTGTTCACGGGTAACAAAAGCAGAGCGCAATTATTTAGAGAGTTTCAAAGGCGAGTTATTCATAACTGTGGAATCTACAGCTCTCTTGCGGTGTAAAATAATTGTTTGTCAGTTACTTTTAATAATTGGACATTGCGTGACTTCGTGGCATGCGATAGTTTTTTTTATAAAAACAAATTTCACCATTCCTAGCATAGCAGAATTTAAAGTCCTCTAAAAATGTGAAGAAGGAAATGTTACCTACAATAGCTGGTTTTGACGCAGTATGGTTATCACCAGATTAATTTTTCGTTTAAGAAATAAGAATATTGCTGTAGATATTAAATGACACTTGTAGGCAAATGAGGCAAATGACACTAACATGATACATCAATGTTCACGTTAGCCGTTAGCATGTGAAAATACAGTTAGCTGTGCAATTTTATGTGGGTTACAATCTAAGTAATTATCTAAGAATACAACGCAGCTTGATAATTTGTGCTGCTTTTTATGGTAATGAAGACATCTTTTTTACATAGCGTATCCGACGTCTTTTGCAAAGACCGATGTCTTTGCGGCCAATTTGATATCCACTATATACTGAAAAACATTGAACTTGCGCTATTACAATACTAGTTTTGGATGAGCATTTCAGCAGTTCATGGTACTCTCGTTTTGTTAGTGATTTTATGTTAAAAGATATGGCAGACCACGACAATTAGCAAGCCAAGGCGACACCATAATCGAGCTATGCTCTTAAAGTTGTGTGATCATCACCGATTACGAGAGGAAGCTCGCTAGTGCCGCCGGAAACGTGCACTTCCGAGCCGCCCAGGCCTGCGAAACCCCCACCGATTGCCACTGGCCGGGCCTCCTAGCCGGCCACCCAGCCCTGGGCCCCTGGCGCTTATCGCTCAGGCTCCCGCCGCTCGGTAAAAAACGCCGCTCAAGCCGGTTAGTCGCGCCTGCGGGCATTGCAGTCGCCGTCGCAGCGCCACTGCGCATGCGCGCGTCGGTGACCTCGAGCGGCGACGGCGGTGGTGAAGGGCGCCAGTGGCGGACCCCCGATCGTCAGTTGTGGTTCACGAGCTGAAGCGCCCGGCTGCGTTCGCACAGAGCTCCCGCTATCGTCAGTCGTAACCAGTCAGCTAGAAAGCCGAGTCTCATCTTGCAGAATGGTAGGTGACGGGGTGAACTCATGGGAAGGGACGGGCGATCATTGCGTCACGAGGGTTCGTTGACTGTTATTGCTTTCGCCAGCCGTCCGCGCTGCCATGGGAAATCTTGACACTTTCACGTTGAGGCCGCGTTAGCAGCGGTTTGGGCTGGACACTGTGCAGTGATGGTTCGTGCTCATTACACGCTGCTTAAGCCCATGCTGCCTCATGCTGTGTTGACGTGAAGCAGTTGTTGGGTTTCGCACGTCGCTTGGACAATCGTACATGAATGTTTGGTATGGGGTTTGCAATTTGTGTTTGTGTCCTGTCTTGTGTGTTTCTGTTAAGTCAATTTAATACAACGGATTTTTTTGTTACCTTTCGAAATCAGTTGCGATTTGGTATCGATGTCCAAGCCAAGTTAAATCACTTTGTATTGACATTTCAATGCCCGCTTACGACTTTTAGCAACGCTCGGGTATGTTTGCACTATATTTATATCAAGTATAATTCTTACCTTCTTGTAAATATAAATAGACCATGGTTGCCTTTGTAATTGTTCAATTTTACACTTAAATTTTTGCCATCCTTTTCCAAGAAGCAATAGGACAAGTTAATGTTCATATTGATTGGTAATTATGTGTAATGTCAATGTGGCTTATTATCATTCCGGTTAGCTTAATAGTTGACTTAAAAGTCGCTTAGCTGATATGATTGTGAAGGAACGTTTATCATTGGTATCACATTACATAAGGAGCTACGGAGACCCTAAGCCCAAATCATGGCCACTAATGCTACGTTACTTTTAGCGATAACGTCATTCTTGCAATGCATAAATTTAATTTCCAAACTTCGACGGTAATGCTCGTTCATATAGCATTCATGACATTAACTTTTGCAGTATCACCCATCATACGGCCCCGCCGTCCATTTGCATTGACGTCAATGGTATCGGTCCAATATCGGGGCCCCACCTCGGCCGGGTGAGGTCATGCAGTCCGCTGCAGGCCGCGACGCTGACGTAGGAGTGACGTCACGGCCCGCAGGCCCTCAGTGCAGACTTAGAACCTCCTGCAACATGCCCTTCTTGCTCGGAGCGTGAGATCTGAGACGTAGATACGGAGTTCGAGAAGACACGGACGGAGACAGATCAGATACAGTGACACTGTAAACAGAGAGACACAGTAGACACAGAAAACACAGTAGACACAGAGACGCATACAGCGGTCAGCAGTCCCCCTCCCCACAGCAGCATCTGGACGCGGCATCGCCTCCTGTTTCAGATGTCGCAGACAGTCCCCAACTACGGCGGCTCCAGCCCGGAGCTGGGCAGCAGTCTGGCCGACCTGGACTTCTCGATCCTGAGCGACTACCAGGTACCGTCTCCTGGCAGCCTGCCGCAGTTGGAGCGCTCGCCTCCGCACCTGTTCGGAGGCTCCCCTCAGCGGGACGCTTCAGAGTTCGACTGCGGCTACGGCTCTCCTCCGTACGGCGGCGCGCCGCTCTCGCCGCCGCTGAAGCAGGAGATGCCGCTGTCGTCGCCGCTGCAGCAGGATATGCTGACCGTCATCAAGCAGGAGATGGAGTCGCCGTTTGGCCTTGACGCGCTGCAGGAGGAGTGCAGCTACGCGGCGGCCAGCTCGCCACTCAGCGACGGCGGCTACTCGTCGGCGGGCGGGTCCCCGGGCTACCAGCCGGCCAGCCCGCCTCCCGAGGACCACCAGCTGCTGCGCCAGTGCCTGCGGGACAACACCACCACCCTGCAGCGCCAGCTTAACCGGCCGGTCTTCAGCCTGGACATGCTGTACGCCGCTGAGTCACAACAACAACAACAACAACAACAACAGGCGCAGCAGCAACAACAACAGCAGCAGCAGCAGGAACAGCAGGATCAGCAGACGGGAAACTGGATGCTGGAGCAGCTCGACTCCGTCTTTGATCTGGCTCTAGAACAGATCAGACAGGAGAAGACGAGCGTCTGCCGACTTCTTGGCATTTCTCCGGGTAAGCATACATTTATATATATTGCTTAGAATTTGGAGATTAAAAAATATATATATTTCTTATAATCCCAGGACATAACTTTTATCGTTAAAGTTGAGCTACATTTATCAGTTTCCTTGATTTGACTGATCTATTTAATCACCCTGATCTAATCCTAATCACGTGTATTATATTGTATTACTTATCATAACTACGATGAACATGTTAACCTCACAAATCCCCGAGCTTTGTGAAAAGTGCTCTATCCCCTCCCCCCTCATCCCAGCCCACCGATCGACGGTCAGGCGCAGCGGAGCGGAATAACGAGTCTGTTTCGCTCCCTCCCCTGTTGTGATCACCGCTAATGACTCCCTGTCGGTCCCGGGGTCGGTCGCGGCTCGCTGACCAGACGGCCGGAAACCGCAGCCCGCCGCACCTGTGTCACCGCCGTGATTACGGCACCGCGGTCGCGATCCATGTCACATTGCGCCACCCTACTCCTGGCGGGCGGCGCTCCGTTACATTGGTGAATCACCGGCCCCGATGGCCGCAGAGCCACGTTGCGACAGAGTGATGAACTGTCAGACAGAGTGGCGTGTCACCGTCGCGCTGTCCCTTCTCTCGCTGCAGTTCGGCCCCCGGCCGGCTTATCGAGAGGCGACTGTTCTTAGCATTTATGCTATGGACGATTCTGGAATCCAACAGCCGCATGCCGAAGTTCATGCAGTTTTGCGTGATCATTCATCATGCGTCGCGCCTGCTTCATGCCCATATACGGGGGTGTGTCGTCAGCCGGCCGCAAAACCCGCCGAGGCGACGGGGCAGAGGGCGGGGGGAGGGCGAACCGAGGTCGACCGACCTTGGTACCTGGCCACCGCAGCGCCGCGCGACGGCGCACCTCAATTTTCTCCGAGAGCCTCGAGCGGCGGTGACGTCAATAGAGGCGCCACGGCCGTGTGCTAATGGGCTAATCTCGCCGTTACGGCCGCTCCGCACTGGCAAATTACATAGAGGCCGTCGGAGGCGGCGGCCGGCCATGGTCGTCCGTGAGGCTCGGGCCCTCGGCTGCGACACGTCGGCGCCTCTGACGTCAGAGAGCTGACCGGCCGGCCGCCGTTCAGTCGGAGAGAGCCATGGGGAGGGGGTAGGGGGGGGGGGGGGTACTCAGACACCGCTCTTCAAGCGCCGAGCCGCAGCTCCGGCAAATGTCGGAGTCGTGCAGCTCCCGGGGGGTTAGACCGGCCACTGACGTCAGCAGCGGTGACATCTGTTAAGTCCTCTGTATCCCTGACATCGCTCTGCTACTGACACCGCTCTGCCCACCCTGCCCGCCCTGTCCGCCTTGTCCGCCCACAACCTCGTCAGCTGTCACAGACAGACGCCAGTGTGCATCATTCGGCCCGGCTGACAGTCATGTCCCTGTTTGCAGACCCCGCTGAGTGGAGCCCGGAGAACGTGCGCGCCTGGGTGGCCTACATGTGCCAGCAGTTCTGTCTGCCACTGTCGCAGATGGACTGGCTGCACCTGGACGGCAGAGCCCTCTGCTCGCTGGACGAGCAGCAGTTCGTCATGTGCGCACCTCAGGTGAGTTCGAAACCTCCAAACCCGAGTTGGGCCGCTCTACCGGCCGCGCCGCGTCGCTGATTCACCTGTTCGCTCCGCGTTTGATATGACCTCGCCGCGACGCGGTGGTGGCGCCACCGCCGCCTCCGCCGCGCGCCACCTTCGCCGCCACCGCCGCAGCCGCTGCCGCCCGCGGCGCTGGAATTTCCAGCCGCCCGCTCGCCTTGGCCGCCGCTGACGTGTTATGTGTGTCTGGTTGCAGGCTGGAGCGACGCTGTACGCCCAGCTGGAGGTGTGGCGCTCGTCTTGCGGCGCCCGGCCGACCGCCCCGCTCGCCGCATGGACGGTGAAGCAGGAGCCGGTCGAGCAAAGCCCGCCGCCGCCAGCCGAGGAGGGAATGGACACGGATGGTGAGTGCCAATACCTTCCCCTCCCCCTGTCTATGTCGCTCCCCTCCCCCGTCTCTGTCGCCCCCTCCCCCGTCTCTGTCGCCCACCGCTGGCGCTCTCCTCGGGGCTGAGTCACACACGGTGGTATTTCCTGAGCGCGCCAAGTTGGCCTCGGTCGGCGGTCGCGGCGCGGCGCCAGGCACCGTGACTGGACCGGGGGTCGGAGGGGGGGGTACCTGGAATCAGAGGGGCAGGTGGGGAGAGTGATCTGGGACGGGTGAAAGGAGAGCGCGGGCAGCCAGGGGACGGCGGGGCGAGTTTTTGTCGACCGATAATAACTATCGCGGTCTGTTTACTGGGAACCAGCGTAGGAGGGGAGCGTGTTTTGCCGCCGGTTTAACCTTGCCGAGGGCAGCCGGTGGGTGACGATTGGTGCCCGCCGTGGCCGGGCGGCTGGCGTCATGGGCGCGATAGTGATGACGTCACGGCGGGCGCCGTATCGACCGTCCCCCGCCGCAGCCGCAGCCGCAGCCGCAGTAGCAGCGGCGCGGGGCTGACCCACTTCACTGCGGCGGTACTTTCACGGCTGGGGACGGGCGGCCGGGCTGGCTGGGGACGGCTGGCCGGCGGCCGGCGATGGCGGTGCCAGGCACGGCGCCGCTCGGTGCCGCTCGGGAACTGGGTGTGCCGCCGGCCGCCGCGCCACTCGGCTAGAACGAACAATGGCCGCCGCGCCATCCACTCGGGCGGCGCCCGGCATTGTTGCTGGCGAGGCCACCGGACGGGGGGAGGGGGTAGGGGGGGTAAAGACTTACCGCCATGACTAGGACTTTGTTCATGTGCGGAAGGGTGCGGCGGTTTGGACGCTGCTGATTGGTCGGCTGGGCGGACGGCGGTGACTGACCGGTGCGCGCTCTCTCCCGCAGATGAGGAGGAGGAGAAGGTCACCACCGGACGCAGCGGGTCGCACATCCACCTGTGGCAGTTCCTGAAGGAGCTGCTGGCCCAGCCGCAGCTGTACGGCTCCTCCATCCGCTGGATCGACCGCCAGAAGGGCATCTTCAAGATCGAGGACTCTGTGCGGGTGGCGAAACTCTGGGGTAAGCGCAAGAACCGGCCAGCCATGAACTACGACAAGCTCAGTCGCTCTGTACGTCAGTACTACAAGAAGGGCATCATGAAGAAGACTGAGCGGTCGCAGCGGCTGGTCTACCAGTTCTGCCACCCGTACAGCCTCTAGGTCCCAGGTGCTCCGCTGGCGGGCGGTAAGGCCCCACTGTGTCCAGCTCACCTCAAACTCATTTTGCGGGAGTTACTCGCAAAGTACCGTGTATGCCGTTTTTATCGGCAGATATTCCGTCTAGGTTAAGGCTTTAGGTGTAAGAGTCGGCGGCTGTGTGCCGGCACACAGTCGCCGACGTCCCGACAGTTAGTCGACTTAGGTTTAAGGCCTGCAGTTAGCAGAAGGTAATTTCTTGTCTACACTGTGTTGATGATGTGCGATGTTGCCGTGTGCTGTATAAGTTTTCGGGGGAGGGTGTGCGCAGCGCGGCTGTTGCTGCCCCAGGCGCGACGCCGCGCCGCCCCCTCCGTACTCCCGTCGACGTTTTAACCCCATTTATCTATGATAAATAGCCGACGTACGTTCTATGAACACCTACGGCCGACTTGGCGGCGGCCGGGCGGCGTCGTTCGTCCTCGCGCGAGCTGTCCGCCGCTGCCGCCCCAGCCGCCCCGCACCCGAGGCAGAGATACCTGAGAGAGTGAGAGAGTCGAGCGACTGCGGCCGGGCAGGGACCGGAGCCTGAGCTCGGCGCCGCTCCCTGCCCCGCCAAGCATGACTGAGAGCACGACCGACTGGGAGAGCGAGAGTGGCCTCGGGTGGCGGCGGCCGGGCGGCGCGGCGGCGGCCGCCGGGGTCGACGGACTGTCGGACCGCGCGCCTACCTTCGAGACGACGGCCGCGGCGGGCTCCAACAGAGCAGCCCGCGGCGGCCGCCGTTCGCGGAACGATTCCGTGTAAATATGTACAGAGCCGAGCCGGGTCATGTGACCCGCGCTCCGGCGACAACTAGTGTAACGAACCGTGTGCTTGACTGTGATTGCTGAGTGATATTCGCGCTGAGCGGCTGTTTGGAATGGATGTATTTTATGATGTTAAGCGGCGTACGCTGCTCATGAGTATTCTATGAGGAGAAAGCTCGCTCACCCCGCAACAGCCACATGCAGATCGCTTGCTGTTTTCGTCAGGAAAACAAGGTGTGTCTGCATGCAGCTGTGGCGCGGCATGAACGGGTCTCGATGCAAGCGAGAACCGTTAGCTATGCCGCAGGCCGGCCTGATGTTGGCGGCCGGTGTCGTGTCGTGTACCTGCCCCGACCAGTGACCAGCTCTGTCCAAGTTGGACACCTGTGTCTCGAGGCAGCGGCGTGTCAGGTTGTCGGAGCGATAACTAAGTACCTGTCGTGCTGTGTGCTCTCTTTTCCGTTAATCACTGCGCTGAGATGCATAGGCGTGTCTTCCTGCCGCGGCGGCTTGTCCGTGCTCAGGCTGGACCTGTTGCTGCGATCGGACTTTTGGTTTGGGCCTTCGCCGTCCACAGTCAACTGGCCGTCCACGAGTTGGTGGCGGTTCAGGCGCCTTCTGCTCTGTCGCTGTTGTTGGTGTTTTCGTAATAAAAATGGCAAATGCTTCGGCACAAATTATTGTTTTTGACGGATGGAGTCGACGAATGATTAGCTCATAAATTAAATGTTCTTCCACGATTATTTGATTTAAAACGAATTGTGGGAGGACTTTGCGACATGGCTTCAAAGAGACATTAGTAAAAACATTAGTTTCACTAAACAGAACTAGAATGGATATTAGTCTTTTCACAATTTGTGCGGTTGTGAACTAAAACAAAACGAAGCTAAAGCGACGGCCGAGGAGAGACGAGATGTAATAGGGACAGTTATCAAAGAGTAATATTATAATGTATGCATATTGCATATAGGACAAACGTGACAGAACATCTGCATATTAAAAACCGTTTACCTTCATTAAGTTTGAGTACGACAGTTTTGATGATATGATAGGCGCACGTGACTTTAAAGATCATCATGTTGCCGATGTTTTGTCACCACACATTTTAAGTAACTCCGACTGTCCTCATGAATTCAACTTACATGAATGCATGAAGCTGATTTATTTTTTATTGTCCCATAGCGCAGTTTCGAACAAAATGCTGGTGAAAGCAGTTACGATTTAAAAATTGGACCGAACTTTTTTTATGAATAAGGAGCCTCGTGCTAAACAGAGCTTATCAGTGGAAACATTCCCAGATCGCTACCATCCGATCACGCAATGGCTGGTACCTGACAATACATTGTATATAATAATTTAGAAAATAAATTTTGATGTACACGGCATACATGGACAATGGCATGGTCCACCCCGGTTACTGACGTCACTTAACCTTTTATACGACCGCTATACCACCGGCCGCAGGCTTTCCTAGTCAGGATCATGACTGAGTTGCTGACATTATATCTGTCAGCAGCTTTAGTTACTCGTATGTCTGATCAATGTCGCTGTCGGTACTCAACGCGGCAGACGCGGCTGGTGGACGTTATCAAGACCCTATAAAAACGTATAGAGACATCCGACGATTTGGCGAAATCCATATCACGGCCCACGGGTACCTTTTGTCTATGTCCCTGTCAATAGACAGGGCCGTAGATCGGACACCTCTCGGCTCAATACGTCCACCCACGTCCTCGTCATATTAGAGTGAATGTACACGTCATCTGACCACAGAATCCTTCACCCCTATGGAAACCAATATTAAAGTTAGTTAGTTCAGTTAATTAGTTCTCGCGTTTTTTGAAAGACTCGACCTGTTACCTGTCACGTGACTCACGTGTACTCAACTAATCATGTGCGCTTCTCGAGCCCGGTGGGTGCTGCAGCCTTGGGGTTAGGTCGCGGTCTGCTCGGTAGTATGCCCCCGACTGTGTCCAGAATGCCATTGTTTCTGACACCTAGCGGTGAGATAATGACTTCCGTGCATTCAAATCGTTTGAATCGTAATGTTTGGCATCATGGTAACTATATTTCTTGGCTTACACCTTATTATGATAATTGTATTCGACCGCTGATGTGTTGAGCACGACACGCAGAAGTGATGTAAATTCATATTTTAACTTTAAAGTAATTTGTTTTCATTGGTCCTCAGCTTGTTCTCGTTCAAGCTTCAGCCCAATCTCTTTTTTCGGGAGGCTTGCCTTTTTTAGTTTCATTTGTGGTTCTTGCTAGTTTCTGCGTGTTTCGTGTTATCAAGACCGAATTAATCGTATATGGAATTTATTCGGATTTATTCGCGGTATGTGGGGAACAGTCTGAGTTTGAGCGGCCGGCCCGGCCCGGCCCGTGGTCACGCTCTTGAGAACCCAATATCTGTGTAGCCTCACTTCCGATTGACAAGCAGTCTTGTTTGTTGAGCAGCCTGATCCAACATACCTTGTTCGAGATCAGTGACGACTCATATGAGTGACTATCACTTCGCGTGGCGCGTGCCACGTGAGGGGTGTTGAAAAATAGTTTCTAGCGAAACTCCACAACGGCTAAGACGATTGTGTTCAAATGTCGTATGTGTTTGGGGAAATATTAGGTGCGACTTTTCCACAAGTCTAGGGTGGGGCAACTCTCCGCGTGTTCACGTGCACATCTCTACTATATCTCTCAGGAACGGCTGAACCGATTGTGTTCTTATTTTGTGTGTGAATAGGGGCCTTTCAGCCGATGCGTTTCCAAAAGTCGGGGGTGGGGAACCTCTGCACGTGCGCAAGTGCACACCCCTATTATATGTCTCAGTAAAGGCTGAGTCGATTGTGTTCAACTTTGCAGTGGTTAGGGATTTGTCAGCCGATACTTTTTCAAAAGTCAGGATTTATTGTTTCTGCACGAGCACACGTGCCCAAGGGGCCCCACACTCTTTGTATGAGATAAATTACATACCGATAGAGTTCAAGTTCCATATATTTCGTTCGCGCCCGCTCTTTCATCGCCAACTACCGCATTTTATTGGTATGATAAGAAGTCACCGATTTTAACGAATTGTAAACAAGAATGATATCACCAATGTAAACCGGCGAGTGTCTCGAGCACTTGCTTTATCTGCGCTCTTGTGTTCATGATATTTGAAGTTCATTGAACTTACAGGCGTTAACAATGTTAGATGCTTGAGGGTTTTATGTCTTGCCACAGATAATACGTTGTAAAAAGATAGCACCTGGTGCAAAGGCAATAAAATGTCTTACATCCAGATATACGAGTCATGCTTCCTTTACTGACGACAGACACTCGTAAGCGCTTTCCAAGGCTAGCGACTATCGAGACACTTAGGATAGATAACGAATGTCATTTTCCGTTATCGGTAAGCTGAATTTACCGCATTTCCCTATCAAACGGAAAGGTAAACGAAACGCATCTGTTTTCCGCAGTGTTTGGCAGCCATCGGTAACAACCTGTCTTCGCGCGAAAAAATACGTGGTGATAGTTCACTGGAAAGATGAAAAAACTAGGGTTCTGGTTTTAGCTACCCAACACGAAGCAATCCAAGGTGAATGAAAGGAGCATTCACACATTTGGTAGCAAAATGGCAAACAAAAATGGCAAACCCATGTCTAGCTAGTTCAGCAGTACCTAATTAATCAGCATTTAATCAGCAGTTAATTTCAATACGAGCGGAGCTACCAACGAATTGACTGTGCACACACTTTCATCGACTTGTTATTATTGTAGATGTCATGCATATGCGATTGATCATGATTTATAATACAGTGATTTGAAGCGATTAACGACATCTTTCCAGTTCGTCAAATCAGAATGTTTACAAGTTGCCAAATCTCTCGAAGTTCGACATTTTCTTGGATTTACGACTCCTTATTTTCTCACGATATCTCTCGTTCCCATATTGGTAAGAATATGTGTGTACCGGTCTTTATAGTACAAAAACTCTGACCACGTGACTTAAGGCTGCCCCACACTGAGCCGCACATGCGGGTGCGAGGGAGCGGAGTGGCAGACATTTTACTCACTTTGAGGTAGTTATGTCGGGTTGGTGGGTGACTTGTGTATCGAAAAAGTTGCAGACTGGCACGACAGATGTAATATGTGCCAATATTGTCATTTGCATACTTTGATTTTCGATTAACACGAGGAATAAAAGCCACACAGCCTCGCACTGTCGGTTGAGGGGATTTCACTCCATGTGGGTTTATCCAAAGATAAAAAATAAAATCGACAATACTGACACAAAATACTATCTGACGTGCAAATCTGCAACTTTTCCGACACATAAGCCACTGCCACCAGACCCAACAACCTCAAAGTGAGTGAGTGAAATAGCTGCCACCCCGCCGACTAGCAGTCGCATTGCGAGCCTCAATGTAGGGCAGACTTTACAGCATAAGAACTCTCCAGCTAGTGTACCATCAGCACAAATCAATCTATTTTTAGCATTTTCACCGAAGCACCCCAGTCAATGTTCAACAAACTTCAGCTGTATTTACATCTACATACCTAGTACCTACCCTTGGTCATGATGAGATCCACACTTGCGGTTAAAAATATTCTTCTGAGAATATTTGTACATAAGCTAAACAAGCAGCCTTACATCATGTCATGCCAGTTGCGACTTTATGTCGTTTATATTGCTATCAATTACGATCTCAAATGCCCACGTCATGCATGACGAAACTGCTGGAGAAAGCTTCTGCAGTGATGTGCGGCATTTACCTGCTTCTCCGTATAAAACACAACAATGTTGTTCAATCTCTTACAGGGGTTCTAGCAAATTCCTCCACAATGCATACGCGCTCGATTTTTGCATGTTGTATGACAATCGCCTACCGCACCCGGCCTTTTACCGAGCAAATGCCAGCCCCCGTCCACCAATTCCAGGATCCCTTCATCGTGACGTCACCCTGGGGGCAGATTTCCTTTACCCCGTTCGATCGTGTGTTAAAAGC
>JARBER010000025.1:0-10012 GCA_030265075.1 Balanus glandula | reverse complement strand
ACCTGGTCCAGTCTCTGACACCGTGTTCCTGTTACAGACCGGACGATGAAGCTGTGACCTGGTCCAGTCTCTGACACCGTGTTCCTGTTACAGACCGGACGATGAAGCTGTGACCTGGTCCAGTCTCTGACACCGTGTTCCTGTTACAGACCGGACGATGAAGCTGTGACCTGGTCCAGTCTCTGACACTGTGTCCCTGTTACAGACCGGACTGTAAAGGTGTGGGACCTAGGGACCGGCCGGCAGATTCAGTCTCTGACGGGCCACCCGAATAACGTGGTGTGCGTGCGGTACTCGGAGATGACTCAGCTGGTATTCAGCGTGTCCTCCGCATTCGTCAAGGTCTGGGATCTCAGGGAAGGCGCCGTCAGATGCGTCAAGACGCTCAGGTGAGCCCGGTGTCTGCCGGATGACGTATTGTAGCAGCCTGCAGTTGTGTTTGCTGCTTCTAAACTGTCTGATGGACTTGATCACATGGAAGACATAATTTAACGATTCCGGTAGGCAATTCGTCTTATGATAAAAATATTTGAATCATATTGGCATTCTGAAATTCTCTTGGCATTCAGAAACGTCAACGGTTTGCTTACATTTTACAACTACGGTTTGCTTACATTTTACGTCTCGGTAGTTTTGAACGGAGGTTTTACCATACCGGTGCAACAAAAAACGTCATTCATTAAAACTGCAACTTCATTCCGTAGCCTTACGCAACTATCATACCGTTTTGACCTGTGTGACGTCACCGTTTTTCAGCTCGTCTGGTCTGACGTCATCATCCGTACCGCTGTCGACTCCGTCCCGAACACTCCAGATGCCCCCGGGCGAGACACAGATAAACGACATCTGTCTGGGCGGCACTGACCGTTGTCTCTACACCGCCGCACACAACACGGTCCGAGTCTGGGACCTCAGGAAGTGAGTACCAAGTGTGGGACCTCAGGAAGTGAGTACTGCGTGTGGGACCTCAGGATGTGAGTACCGCGTACCCATTCAGCCAACAGTTGGATTGACGTCACCAAATATCCACGGCACAAGAGCAATACAACACACTCTAAATACCGAGCTGTTCACGCTAGTTTTTTATCGGTTCTCCCTCCTATGCATCGCCATCGGTACCTTGCTGACTCTCGAATCGCGTCCCTTCTAAGTTCTAACTGGCCGTCTCCGCGTCTGCAGGTTCCACAGCGTGGGTAAGCTGAGCGGCGGCCACCAGGCGGCCATCATGTGTCTGGCGGTGGACCGGCGGCGCGGCGGGGACCTCGTCCTCACAGGCTCCAAGGACCACTACATCAAGGGCTTCGAGGTGCCCGACGACACGGGCGGCATCGTCCAGCAGTGCATGAGTCTTGAGCCGCCGCACTATGACGGAATCCAGTGTCTGGTGGCCGACGGCGACACGCTCTTCTCGGGGTCTCGAGACGCTTGTATCAAGAAGTGGGATCTGGAGCGACAGTCGCTGCTGCAGGTAGCTGCGGGCTGGGGACAAGGGGAGGGCAGGGGCAGGGGAGCGACGGAAGGGGGAGGGGAGGGGGCGAACGGCCTGGCCGAGCCTGGATGGTGGTTGATGTTGGTGGCATCGTGTCCAGACTTTTGGAAGTTTGTATTGGTCATGTTCAGGGTTGATTATTGTTCTCCTGTGTTATAGCCTCACTCGTCCAGTCTATGTAGCCGAATTCGGGTCGTGTACTAAAATAGCACGTCACCGTCTGACTTCTATGTTAAGAACTTTTCATCTTGTATTGTCACTTCAGACACGTCCACTGTTTCCACAGTCCAGTCTGTTTGGCACCACGTCCCCCCTGCCCACACACGCAGAGCATCATCGGCTCGTATCGTGATGGCGCCCAGGGGCGACAGGCCCTGCTAGCTGCTTCTCGTCTCACCAGACCTTCCTCAGTCTAACAACCGTGACCCCCCCCCCCCCCTCCGCAGAGCGTGAACAACGCGCACCGTGACTGGATCTGCGGCCTGAGCCTGGCGCCGGGCGGCCAGGCGCTGCTGTCCGGCTGCAGAAACGGCACCGTCAAACTGTGGGGCGTCGAGACGTGTCAGAACCTCGGCGAGCTGAAGGCGCACACCAGCCAGATCAACGCCATCACCACCAACCAGACGCACGTCTTCACAGCCTCAAAGTGCGTATTGAGAGGATGGGGGGAGTGGGACGGGGGAGTCATTCTCCAGTGTTCATGACCACGATCGTTGCCTTTATTGTGAGTTATCTTTTGGAGTCTCATTATATATTTGTAAATTGCATTGCATGGTTAGGGAAAACATTCTATGTATTTTAGGAAACAGTGTATGTGTGTACTTAGTTATTTTCACCTTAATGTCTGTAATTACTCCATCCGAAACCTGATTTGTATTCAGTCCGTGCGTCAAAGCTCAAATTAAGGATTGTATATAACAGCACTGAGACTTCTAACCAGTAACCAGGGTCGTTCCGCGGGCCGTTACTAACCGCCGTCCCTGGTTTGCAGCTGTGGCGAGATTAAGATCTGGAAGTTCCCCGGCTCGGGGGTGCCAGCCCACCTGAACCCGGCCATGACCCAGTCCACCGGGCGCATGTTCTCCCTCGCTCTGTAAACCCGCCCCGCACCAATGCCATCTACCGGAGACACTCCGAACCTGTGCTTCACGTTCCCCCGCTGCACGGCTGGCTTCTGTGCTAAGCGCTATGTTGATAGCGATACATAACTATTCCAAGTCTTCGTAGGGACTTTTATTATAGAATGGCTTTCATGTTATATGCTCAGCTATTATGGTTTTGATCTCAGCTGGTGCAATAGACTGATGGTCTTGCAGAAATGGAGCAGTTAATCCTAAAAGCAAAGGTTTGAGTTTTTGCTCCAGTTCACTCTTACTGTCCCTCTAGTGTGAGTCTGCATCTGGATGTCTTCTAAGAGTAGAACTAGTGTCCTCTTACCAGCGCACACTGGCTGTTACCAGCAGTTCCAGAATGTGCATCATTCTTGTATTATTGTCACTGTTAAGTAATCCAGTTTGGATTGGAATGAAAGTGGGAATTGAAAGTCGCCCTAAAAGAGAAAAAAGGCAAGAGAACTATAATATCACAACAGATATGTAGGAAGAGAATGTTCTTTCTTCACTATTCCTGTTTTCGAACACTTCCATTTCCTCAAACTTGTTTCGATATGGGTAATTTGCACGGTATTATTTATGACTGTTTTCCTGTATCGCATTGCTCTAACAAGCCCTGGTCCGTTGTGCATGCTGAAATGTGTTTTGGCGACACAGCTATCATATCCCATGCTTGCTGCTCCGATTTCTCTGATCTGGTCTCTGTTGATCTTCCGCTTCACTCCCATAGTATCACAGCTGCACCATCCGACCTTCGTCCCGTTCCGGCTCCTCCCCTGCACACACAGCCGCCTGCAATCGAGCTTAGACGGCTTCGTTTTCGTTCGCAGCAGTCCACTGCTCGTCTATGTTATCCTTTGAGCACCATCGTCCCGTTTTCGTTACCCTATGTCTGATTTTCGGTTCCGTTTTTCCCGCTCTCGCGCCCGACAGCGACACCTCCGTCGGCATGTGGCGCTTGCGCAACAACCTGGACACCGAGAGCGACGCTTCGTGACGTCATCGGCAGACGCCTGCCACCTAGCGGCCGGCCGCGGAGGCTGCGGTGATCCCGCGCGCCGGCAGGTGGCAGTCCAGTTGTGATATGAACCAGTCACGGGGTGGTTAGGAAGACGGGTCGCGAAACGTGTTTCGTACTCTATGTGGCGCGATTGCGCAGCGGTTTGTGTTTTTGTTCACATGCAGGTCACAGATCTTATGATTAACGCGTTGTTTCGTGGATGGTGAGCGCTTGTCGCTGTATTATCTGTTTTGCGTTTTACTGGAGGCACTTTGCTGAGTGATCGAAGCTGGTCGCTGCGGCTGTGAGGAGTCCCGTCTGTCTAACAAGCGAGCGTGCGGCCCGTCTGGGTGGCAGGCGATGCTGTCCGCTTTAGCTCAGTCGTGTAGTTCAGCCAGCAGGCGACTGGCGCCGTATTAATCGTGTAGCCAACATTCCACTTTGCTAACCGGCCGGCCGGCGGCGGCGGCAGGTCCGGTCCCTGGCATCTGTAAGCGGGCCGAGCCGACCGAGGGAGGCGGCCGGTCCCCCAGTCATATTAGCGCCGCCCGGTGCTGCGCTCTTCAGACGGGACGCGTCGGTGGAGTCGAGTGTGTGAGAGATGTGTATTGTGGCCGTGTGGGCCGTCCGATGTGGAGATGATAGGCTTTGAAGGAGCGGACCGTGGCAGTGCTGCGTCCGGCGCTGTCGTGAAGCACAGCTCTGTGCTGTCAATGTGAAAATACAGTGTCCCCGTCCAGCTCTCGTCTTGCGTTTGAGAAATGCCGGAATTGAAAGCAGACTTCAATGCCTTTAATGTTATTTTTAAACTGGCTCTTGAGCGAGGCCCAGACATGCATACTCAACTGTTACAATCTCCCGGTCCCCGGTGCGTTTATCTCGGTGATTATAGTTTTTAAATAATACGACTTTAAGAAATACGAGTGTATGTAATACGAATTGTTGAAGAAATCATTAATCATAAATGACCCGAGCAAGAGAACCTGGACCTCAGCAGTATCCAGAATCGCACTCGAGGACAGGTATTCCGAGCAGACGCTTAATCGACTTAATCCTCGAACTCGTTCCCGGAACGAGTTCGCATTCTCAGAACATAGTTTATGCTCGTGCAGATACCAAAACTATATTAATTGCAAAATTAACCTGGCGGTTACACCACAGTCACCAGATGCACTCTCAAAGACAGTCTACATGAAACGCGTTACTTCGTCGCCAATAGACATCGACAGTCAACATCACATCACCACAACAGAGCTTCGCCGAACCGGTTTGGCAGTTGATAGCGATTGGCGATATCAACACACGCACAGTATTAGCCGCAGTATCACGTCGGTCGCTCACATCCAAGGTGGGCATCGGACATACAGTACACTTTGGAAAGGGCTTGGGATAGCTAGACCTAACCTAGCTACCGCTACCACAAGATTATCACTCAACTGGCACTAGCGATGCGCTCCATCGTTGTACGCCGGCAGTCTATTTGTAAAAAGCCTACCACCTGACATATTGCACTCGTAGAATGTCAGCCGTCCTGTCCGTACCGTCATAATCGGAGACATCATTATCGTCGAAGTTCACAACCTGTGTGTCTCATGGCAACGTCCTGGCAATCTGCAGAACCTTGCTATCCGCAAAAGACCCGTCACCAACCCGTCAGACTTGCGTGGGTCCCGTCAGACTTGTAGTAGATATCCCGTAAGTCGCTGGATCCTCAGTTTATAACCCTGTCGAAAGTCCGAGACTCATGTGATGCGGGGTCACTCCGGAACGGGCACCTGACCCATGGGCTTCAGATCCTCAGCGACCTTGAACTCGCAGCCCGTGTTCTCGATCACCTGCTGAACGGTGACATCCTCCGCCAGCTCCGTCAGCGTCAGACCATCCTCTGCGTCCACCTGGAACACGCACAGGTCCGTGATGATCATGTCCACGCAGTTCTTGCCCGTCAGCGGCAGCGAGCACTCGTTGAGAATCTTGTGTCCGCCGCGCTTGGCCACGTGCTCCATGGTGACAACCACCTTCGTGCCGGGAGCCGACACCAGGTCCATGGCGCCGCCCATGCCCTTCACCATCTTGCCGGGGATCATCCAGTTGGCGAGGTCGCCGTAGCGAGACACCTCCATGCCGCCGAGGATGGTGAGGTCGATGTGGCCGCCGCGGATCATGGCGAAGCTGTCGTCGCTGCCGAAGTAGCTGGCGCCGGGCAGCACGGTGACCGTTTCCTTGCCGGCGTTGATGAGGTCCGCGTCCTGCTCGCCCTCCTCGGGGAACGGACCCAGGCCGAGCACGCCGTTCTCCGACTGCAGGTGCACCGTCATGCCGGCCGGGATCAGGTTGCTCGCCAGCATCGGCATGCCGATGCCCAGGTTGGCGTACATGCCGTCCTTGAACTCGAGCGCCGCGCGGCGGATGATGCGCTCGCGCATCTGCGCGGCGGGGGTCATGGCGGCGCCCGAGGCGGCGCGCGACCGGCGCAGCGTCAGCCGCTCGATGCGCTTCTCGTACGTGCCGCCCGAGACGACGCGCTGCACGTACACGCTGGGGATGTGCACGTGC
Source organism: Balanus glandula (assembly GCA_030265075.1). Taxonomy (NCBI): domain Eukaryota; kingdom Metazoa; phylum Arthropoda; class Thecostraca; order Balanomorpha; family Balanidae; genus Balanus; species Balanus glandula. The sequence goes on along the minus strand of JARBER010000025.1, from coordinate 3,855 downwards.
TCGGGCGGGATCTCGCCCGTCTCCACCACCTCCTCCACCTCCGCGATGGTGATGCGGCCGGCGCGGCACATGGCCGGGTTGAAGTTGCGCGCCGTCTTGCGGAAGATGAGGTTGCCGGCGCGGTCGGCCTTCCATGCCTTGACCAGCGCGAAGTCGCCGGTGATGGCCTCCTCGAGGATGTAGTGGCGCCCGTTGTAGACGCGCTCCTCCTTGGTGGCGCTCTGCTCGTCCACCTTCCCGTCGGCCGTGTAGCGGATCGGCGCGCCGCCCTCGTGCACGAGCGTGCCGTAGGCGGTGGGCGTGAAGAAAGCCGGCACTCCGGCGCCGCCGGCGCGGATCCTCTCGGCCAGCGTGCCCTGCGGGGTGAGCTCCACCTCCAGCTCGCCGCTCAGGTACTGCCGCTCGAACTCGCCATTCTCGCCGACGTACGAGGAGATCATGCGGCGGATGCGGCGCTCCTGCAGCAGCAGGCCGAGGCCGAAGTTGTCCACGCCGGCGTTGTTGCTGACCACGGTGAAGTCGCGGCTCTCGGAGCGCAGCAGCGCGCCGATCAGCGTCTCGGGGATGCCGCACAGGCCGAAGCCGCCCACCAGCAGGCGCGCGCCGGACGGGATGTCGCGCACCGCGTCGTCGGGCGAGTCGAAGAACTGGGCGGGCCGGACGGCAGAGGTGGAGAGCAGACGCCGCCAGACGGCCGGCGCCAGGCGGGACCGCGCCCGACCCAGGCAGCTCAGCAGAGACATCGTAGCTGGCTGGATCACCCCTGCATCAGAAGAGGGATACTTAGTTATGTTAAGTAACCAAATTTTTAAAACAAAGAGCAAGACCATAACACCTTTTCAGTATTCACCAATCAAAATGCCACAGCTATAAAACATCATGACATACCATAACCAGACTGGTTATTCATTATGTCAATAATTTAATCAATTAGAATAATACAAAGTTCAACCAAAATGAACAATTAAAGAAACACTGATTCACTTATAGATGTTTTGACTCAAACATTGTTTGAATCAAACCTTACATAGGAACGAAGGTGATTTATTCAAAAATTTGTTCAATGTTGTTTCAATGTGGAATCTATCAAACATGAACTGATATGATTTGACTCTGAATCAAAATAAATCATTTCTAAAATTATATGTGAATCAAAGGGTGATGCTACCATGCATGTTTAAAAATGAATTGCCACTGAAGTGTTCAAAACAAGTTAAATCAATAACAGGTTTGGCCACCAGACTGATTATTTATGCAAACTTAATTGAATAATTGCAATCATTCAATCAAAATTCCTTAGTCCGAAGAACTGATTCACCACCAGATTTAGATTCATGAATCATTGAATCAAGACAAATTAAAAACAATATTTATTGAAATGGTTGTTCAATAAACAAAACTTTGCTCAATAAACTGAAAACATAAATTTGATTGGTAAAAATGTAATTACTGAAACCTATTAGCCCCCTCAAAAACCTTATTGTGTTATTAGGTAGCAATCAAAGGTGTAGGTGGGGTTAAAATGCAATCTCCAGACATTTTGGAATCTTACACTTCTCTTGCTATCAAAGTGTGGACAATACTGATGAATTGTTTACATTTTGATAGCATATCAAGTCAGATGGTATAGCTGTCCGGTGTTATAGCATTTTACCCCACTTGATAAACTCTTTGCTATCTAGTTAGAAAAGTACTGACAGTTAAAATTGAAATCATTTTGTGTGTAACTGATAAAATGAAATAGAAAAGTAAAGTTACCAGAAATCCTTACAAACTCAAACAAAACCTGAAAATAAGTGAAAAACGTACCAACGATCGGAAAACTTACACCGTAGTGATTATGAGACAAATGCGCAGGAATATGGGAGGTCATTTTAAAACCCATACTAAAACTTCTATCGATTGAATATCCTAAGCTATCGAATAACCTAAGCGTTAAAACAAGTAAGTTCATGTTAGATTATGTAAGGTAAGATTATTTTAATTTATTTAAAGTTAGGATATGTTGGCTGCGATAGCATAGATTATGTTAGATCAGGTAATGTTAGTTTAGCAGGGCTTAGGCTATTCAATATCCTGGGCATTCGATCGATAAAGATTTCGTTTTGTAGGGAATACAATTCGACACCAACCAAATGCGGCAATCCTAGCTGTTCAGCATTTTCTACGAGCAGAGTTATTTAGAAATGATAGCGAATCAAAACATCGCTAAATGATTTCCCCTCCGCCTATTGGCTAAGAATATTTAACTAGTCACAGAACTGAAAGGCTCAAACAGACTGAGTAAAGTACGGAGCTGGTCGAAAGGAAATTGAAATAGGTATGGTTCTGTTGTTTTTCGTGAATTTGCGTTTTTTTGTGTGTGTAGGGTATCCTTGCTTAATTTTGTGTTTATTGAGAGGTAAAGATAAGTGGGAATTATGTACATCAATATGAGGTTTTGGTTTAGGTTTTACTAGTTAGTGGGCTGGGGTTAGACAGGGTCTAGGTTTATGTTTAGGTTGTATGGACTGTGGTTAAACTGTATTCAGGCTTCCATATCTTCAGTAAAAATAAATATGGATAATTTGTATGTCCTGAATCTTGTAGTATCTTGATGCACTGTTAGCTGATATTTTCAGCAAACCACACTCACTGCTGTCACTGTCTGATAGTCAATGAATTGCACGTCAAGACTCGAGTCTCATATAATTTGTGTGACAAGTGTGCATGTATTAATTCTGGATGTAAAACACTAAGTTGAATTGGTATTGGTCTTGATTCTGGCTCATATTTGAAGGGTACTGCTTGGTAACTGGGGGCCATATGTTAGGATTTGATCCAAGTTACCTGAGCTGTGAAGACTTATGACCAATCTTTTGCTCTGTACTGAGCCCTGTTCAAGTTGTCTGCGGTCGCTGCAGCTCTCATGGCCAAAAGGGCGGAGCTTATTTTGAACAACTTGAACATTTCAAAGGTTGCTGAAAATGGCCAATAGATGGCACAATTAATGTTTAAAATGACCGTGCAATTTTAGGAAATTACTATGAATGTTTTCCAAAGCCACCTAAAAAAAAACATCCACAAGACACCATATGTTGTTATTTTTGGCTTAAAACTACCAGAGAACTGTGATAATGGCTAAACAGTGCACAACTATTGTTGAGCACACACCATTTATGTCAAAGTTGTATTGCAGTCACTCCCTGAGCGACAGCAAGAGCCACAGAAAATATAATGTCACACCTCCGGAGCTGGTTCTCTGTGATTGGCCAATGATTTGGCTCTGCCCTTTTGGCCGTGGGAGCCGCAGCGACTTGAACAGCACACTGGAGATCAGTTTGGAAAAATGCAGAGTGCTGAGAGGTAGGGTAAGACTAGGTAAATGCGGACGATTATGGCGCCACGAGCACAATTGAGGCTTTAGGGCAATATTACAGTAAATTCAAACAAGGAATTAACAAACCAAAGGTATTAAAGGGACATTGCCACCTCGTAGAAAGTTGTCAAATGTATGTCATATTATGAAAAAATATGAAATGAATGCTGCTGATCACAAATATCACATTTATTTTTCTAAAAAATAACTTAAACTCTTACAAACCAAAGTTATATTATATGATCTGGTGACATCATAGCAAAGAAAAACGAAGGAAGTTTGGGTAGTGGAAAAAAACCTTCACTCTGTTAATTGATGCCAATATTTATGCCCATGTTGACTACAATACAAGTATGCTAGACAGAGATGATGCCACCAGTACTTAAGCCCTAATACCAATGCACTAAGAGCTTAAGTTTTACAGATGTAAAAGTTAAACATGAATATCTTTTTAATTAGACCATTTTGGTTGTTTTAACTGATACCATGCTTATTTT
>JARBER010000021.1:4667-16747 GCA_030265075.1 Balanus glandula | reverse complement strand
CAGACAGCAGACAGCAGACAGCAGACAGCAGACAGCAGACAGCAGACAGCAGACAGCAGACAGCAGACAGCAGACAGCAGACAGCAGACAGCAGACAGCAGATAGCAGATAGCATACAGCACACAGCAGACAGCAGGCAGCTTCTACTCTTAGCAACAGTTTTACAACAGACATTGATGTGAGTTTATGAATGCCTAATGCGACATACAAACATGACAAAGAAACGCATTTGTATGACAATATGTGCGTAGCATGACGTTTGTTTGCAAATTATATAGAAATTGGATAAACCTAAAACAAGAACAACACGAGTTAAAACGCTTATAACTATTATGTAACTTATATAAAACTGATGCACTTTTCGGGAGATCACTGAATAGTAGATGGATGCGAGAACCAGCAGTTAAATGATGACCGCATCTACTTAATTCAATATAATACCTAAATCTTGGTAAGACCCAAAATGTTTGTCTTTGGTTACAAAAGCATAAAATACTAATGTACTTATTTGTGCGATGATTTTATGTTGTTATTGCACTGTACCAAATATTGCACGCGCAGCATCCATAAAACAATACGTAACTTAACCGCATCGAAAAGTAAAACGTTTTGCTGTCCACAAAAGCACGGGCAGCTTCCTCAGCTGTAAAGGTGACCTAACATTAACTACCCATCTATATCACATGCTCTGTCACCCTTCTCATGAGCATCTATTGTAAGAGCATTGCTCTATGTACAATTACATTGATATGTATCATTCTTGATATGTCTGTGAGACTACCAGCTGCACAAACTTCGCGAAATTTCGGCAAGCGCCCTATTTCTCAAATGGCTCCTTACTTTTAAATAGCTCCTCTACGCTAAAATTTCGCGAAGTATGTGCAAAAGGCGCAGCCAGCACATGATATTACAACGAGTCATTTCGAACACCGCACACAACTGACACAGTAGTATCACCAACGGATATGTCCTCCGAATCGCAACGGATAACAGCTACAATCTGTACAACGAACGACACCACGACCCACAGGGAGTGTCACAACACTGCTTTCTCCCAACGTCTGCTAGAACACGCACAGTCGCTATGTGTCACTGCCAGCGTACATCACGCTTGCTTTTCTCAGTCTCATCTTAGTACAGTCGGATTACTAGATTGGTCCTAGAACCTTCGCACAAGCATGCTCTGTGCAGTAAAGGATCACATGATCACAGACCAAATAATATCATGGGTAAACATAGTTAGCCAGTCAGTAAAATTTAACGTTGCTAAGCCCAAAGGATTTTTCCCGAATTGCCATTTAATGAATTAAGCGTGAATGCATCTCGAGAATAATTTTTAATTAAGATTACAGTAATTTAAGACATTAGTGGGACGAAAATACTGGGATATACTGTATATTACATCAGAATGTAAAATACAAATATGCATCACAGATGATTTGTTAACAGTGGGAAACCCAATGTCAGATTTCAGCTTTACGTCCTACTAAACCAGATGGCAAGCAGTCAACTGTTTTGTGCTACAACTACTTTTTCCTTGCGTTCAGTTTAACCATAATTATGCATTCATACATGATTTGTATCCACCATTCTTTAATAAGCTCACACAACCTACAAATTACATCTAAGTGAAGCTTTAAGAACCAGTTAAACCCCAAACTCAATACATGACATCACCAACGGGTATAACGTCACCCATGATTCTCGTGACGTCACAGCGGACCACGTGACGCCAATGCCGACTTCAACCGACGCAGTGCCATTGAGACACCGCTTATTGCTCGTTGAATTTTTTCTCTCGACCTACCCATTACACCTGCTCAGTAAAACGTCCGGCCTCTAGCTCGCAGTCTCTCATTCTGAGCCAGGGGGGGGGGTTGATTATTCCTAGTGAGACCACTAAGTAGCTTTTTCTGGTCAAGTCGATCTCTCGCAGGATTTTCAGATTGGGAGCGCCAGGGGTGGGAATATTACACATTATATTTATTTAATTCATTGTGCGTTTTGGAATGCAGGACGATTTGTATGAGGACGTATGAGGATATACCTGAATAAACTTTAAGGTAGCGAAAAAAAACACAATGTTTTTTGTAAAATTACATTTGTGCTTATTTTCCATAAATCATCCCAAATTCGTTTAATTCATCGAAACCGTTTTCCCCTTAAAAGAGCAAACTCATATAATCAGACCCAAACAAACTTAAGCCGCCCGAGCATCTTTCCCTGACGCGTAATGCGTCAGGGATTGTCGCGGGTGCGTCACAACTGGCGCGTGTGGCGGCGCGTTGGCCGCTGATGGGAAGTGACAGGCTGAGTGGAGGTGGCCACCTGGGACCAGCGCGGCCCGGCAGTTCGACCGGCAGAGAGAGGCGGCGTGGGGGTCGATGGACGAGAGCGGTGCCGCCAAACAAACGGCAGAGCAACAATGGACCGGCACACGGGAGGAACACGGCCGAGAAAGGCGACAGGGAGCCAGGAGATGGGCGGAAGGGAGCGGTGGGAGGGGCGGGAGGGAGGGAGAAAAGGTGGCGGGGACTATGGTGGAAAGGCTGCAGGGAGGAGTGGGAGGGGCAGGAGGGAGAAGTGGGAGGCGACAGAGAAGGGTGGGAAGGTTGCAGGGAGGAGTGGGAGGGGCGGGAGGGCGAAGTGGGAGGCGACAGGGAGGGATGGGAGGCGACAGGGAGGGGGTAAAGGCGGCGGGGAAGGGCGGACAGGCTGCAGGGAGTGGTGGAAGAAGCAGGCGGTGGAGCCTTTTGAACGAGACGGGAATGTTTCACAAAATTACTTATAGGGATGACTCCATTGCTCCAGATTAAGGACAATGACGGCCAATGGTGTCTAAAAAGATTAATGTTGCGCAATTTGTAGAAGTTAAACTTGTAAGAAATCCACAATAACGCTATAATATTTGCTGGGCGCAGTGGTGCAAGACAATTTGCTTTCTGCAGCTTTTTTATAAGTTGTAAAAAATGTGTTTTCATAAAAGCTTCCATGCTAGATTTCAGTCAACCTTTAAAACAGTAACTAGCCCAACTACCACTCCCACCGCCTTTCACAGTCCCGATTTCAGTCGCACGAGCCTGGAGAAAAAATACCACCGTTTCCCAATTACCAGCTCAGTGTGCGTCGAGCTGTGCCGAGATCCAGCGAGCCTCCCCGACCGGGTGGGAGCGGCCGCCACTCGTTACCGTCATTAGCGGCGACGCACGTGCCATGCCCCTTCGTGTACCTCCAATAAAGGCCAGTCCAATTATACCGGGCCTCGTTAGGCTAGCAAACACCCAATTACGCAGTTTGGCTTAACCGGGCCCCACCGCACGGCGCTGAGCGCTGCCAAGAGCAGGTGGAGAGCTGGCAGAGGGCTGCCAGATTGTTACCAGATGAGGATACGAGATTGTTTGCCCGTGGGAGAGGGAGTGGAAGCGCACGCGGTGGGCCGGTTTACGCTTATAGGCAAGCAGAAGCTGATGGTAGCTATTGCTGACAAAGCACTACAGGTTGCCCACATGAGCCTCGCATGTGAGTGTTGATCTGCGACGTGGCAGCTATTTTACTCACTTTGAGCTTTTTTGGGGTCGGGTGGCAGGTGGCTCGTGGATCGGAAAAGTTGCAGATTGGCACGCCAGTTGGTATTCTGTCCCGAAATTGTTCATTAGAATATGATTTTTTGGAGAAACACGCACGGAGTGCAATCCTCCCAACTGACAGTGCAAAGTTGTGTGGTTTTCATTCCGCGTGTGATTATCGAAAATTTAAGTATAAAACTGACAATATTGACACCGTTTGCAGTGCTAGTATGCAACCTTTTCGACACTCAAGCCACCTGCCACACCGACCGAACCACCTTGAAGTGGGTAAAGTATCTGCCACTCCGCACTCTTGCACCTGCATGTGAGACTCGGTGTGGGCAGTCTTACAACTGATACGGTTATATACGCATATATCCTTTTTATGGTGCTGTGTTTGACATTTTCTCTGGCGGCGCGAACGACTAACTCAGATACATGCAGACCACGCACGGGAAAAACATCCTCCCCCCGGCGTGAGAACGAGTTCACAATCGAACAACAGCAGCACGTTAACTCAAAACACGTCAACCACACGACACTAACACGCACCCGGACACACACATTGCACGTCTCTGTCCCTCACACTCACCACGCATCGCTCACTGTTCGATAGGTCCTAGTTCGCGGGGTCGCCACTAGGTGGGGGGCGCTCCGCCGCGGAACGGATTCGCGTCCCCGGACCGGAACGGGTTGGACGCCGGCGGCCGGAAGGGGTTGGCGTTGGCGTTGCTGATGGACTCCTGTCTGGGCGCCGGAGGTCGCGCTGGCGGCTGGGGTGCGTACCCGTTCCCCTGCTGTGGCTGCTGCTGCTGCTGCGGCTGCTGGTACTGATCCTGCTGAAACTGCTGCTGCTGGGGCTGCTGCTGTGGCTGCTGGTACTGCTGGGGCTGTTGATACTGCTGCTGGGGCTGCTGATACTGCTGCTGCGGCTGCGGGGCGTAGCCGCCGTTCTGGCCGTAGCCGGCCTGGTACTGACCGTCCAGCTGCGTCTCCTGCAGAACGTACTTCTCACCCGGCGCGCTGCTGTCGTCCTCCAGCGCCGAGTACGACTTGTACTCGCTCGGGTGGTCGGCCATGTTGATCTGCTCCATCTCGCCCTGCTTCTGCTGCTGCTGCTTGTTCCAGTAGCAGAGGATGTACAGCAGCGGCGCATACAGCACGGTAGATACAGCGATGCCGATGTTGAGGCCCTTGAAGCCGACCGAGTTCACCAGGTTGCCGGCAATGATCGGCCCGAAGGCGTACGCCATGCTGTAGGAGATGTCGGCGATGGCGTAGATGCTGCCGTAGACGCTGACGTGGCGGTTGTCGACCAGGAGGCCCAGCATCGGCAGCAGCGCCGTGTCGATCAGCGCGATGCCGAAGCAGATGGTGCAGATGGGCAGCATCATCACCCAGTAGTTGGTCGCGAACGGGATGAAGAGGCAGCTGACGCCCTCCAGTGCCAGCCCACCAGCGGCCAGCGCCCACTGGTACTGCGGGTACGTCGCCGCCATCTTGACCGTCAGCACGACGCCGGCGACGTGCGGGAAGAACGCTGGCAGCCATATCATCCCCAGCTGCCACTCCTGCACGTCCTGCATGTTGTCCATCATCCACACGCTGATGGTCGGCTCGAGGAACGCCAGCGAGACGTTGGACATCATCAGCGCGCCGGCGCAGAGCGCGATGTAGGGATCGGCGAACAGACGCCAGATGGGTGTGCCCTGCGGCATCGTGTACCCGGCGGCCACCTGCTGCTTCTTGATCGGTCGCATCACGAGTCGCAGCATAATCGCGTCGGCGAACGACACGAGCGCCAGCAGCAGGAACGGCAGCTCCTTGCCGCAGAACTCGTAGAGCAGCCCGCCGAACGGCGGCGCGACCAGGCAGCCGAAGCTGATGAAGGCGAGCGCGATGCCCAGCGCGCGCGTCCGCTCCGACTCCTCGGTGTACCGATCGGCGATCATGGCCAGGCCGGACGTGTCTGCGAACGCCGATCCCACACCCTGCAGACTCCGCGCGAAGAAGAGGACGCCGTAGCTGCGGCCGCAGGCGAACACGGCCGTGCTGAAGAACATGATGAGCAGGCCGATGGTCATGGGCACATCGTAGCCGATGCGGTCGATGAGCGCGCCCGAGAACGGGTTCACCATCAGCTGGATGATCGCCTTGGACGCGAAGAGGAAGCCGATCGCTGCGTCCTCATTCTCGTACACCGTCACGCCATTGAGGATCTTGGTCACCGTTTTCACCGAGTAGTTGCCCGAGCTGTTGGACTTCCAGACGTTGGCGTACACCTTCTCGCCACCTTCGATGTGCGTGTCCCATATGCCGATGCGCCTCAGGTAATCGGGTATGATGGGCACGATGACCATGTACAGCATGTTGTCCAGCAGGAGCGCGATGCTGACGATGACCAGCACCAGCTTCCGCTGCGCGTGGCCATCCTGCAGGCGCACGTCGATCTGGTCCAGCTTGGCATTGCACCAGTGGACGATCTCGGCGGCATCAATGCCGACGAGGGGAATCCGCGGCATTTTGACGGCGTGTGGGTCGGTGTTTCGTCAGCACTAACATGCGCATGCGCACGCGTGACGGGCGTGTGTATTCGAGATGCGAGCGGTTGTGTGGAGATAGCGGAGCGACGCAGCGGCGGCGAGATAGGCCACGCGCCGCGCGCGGGGGAGTACGACGGAGCACGCCCGCAGTACGTCCGAGCACGCCCTCAAGAGACTCGCGACGTGCTCAAGAGTCCTAGACTCCCGGCTTATCGTCCGGCGGGTTTAAATCAATACAGCGCGTTTCAGAGTCTCTCGACCTCCGGCTCGAGAGCTCTCAAGCCCCCGTGACGTCACGCTGAATGCCACGATGACGTCTGTGTAGTTCCACGAAGATGCTGAGATGTGTCCGGGTCGACTTCTTGTTGGCTTCGCCGTTGGTTAACTGTTTTTCCACGCTGATATCAGTTTAAGGTAACCAAATGGATAGATGGTGGTTTGTAGTCGTGTATTGATGATTTTGACTTCCGGGTCCGGGTCAGAGCTGCCGCGTTCCGTGGAGGTCCAATGTCAGGTCGGGGAGCTCCGAGGTCGGGTCTGAAGGCTCCGTGGTCGGGAGGCTCCGTGGTCTGAAGTCTCCGTGGTCGAAGTCTCCGTGATCTGAAGTCTCCGTGATCGAAGTCTCCGTGATCTGAAGTCTCCGTGGTCTGCAGTCTCCGTGATCGGAGGAGCGCGGTCGCAGGGCGGGTGGCCGCCGCTGAACGTGTGCCAAGTGACCCGTGCCGCGTGCCGGAACCTGGCGGCAGAGAGGGAGGACCGTGACTGGGTGGCCAGGGGGCGGCGGGTCACTCGACACACGTCACGGCGCCCAGCCACCCCGCGCCGACACGCCGCGCTGCTATGGCCGCGGCTGCGTCACTTCTGCTGGTGAACTATTTCCGCTTGCTTACTCATGAAAGCGATTAGCACATACATTGACAATACCTAAGTAATACTTTGTTAGTGGTAAAATTAGATGAGTATTTGATGAGGGTTTATGTTTCCTTGTATAACTATATTTAGATTTAGCTGAATTGATTTGACAGTTCGCAAACGTACGGTATTTTCTAGACATAATTGAGACTCCGGCCCCTGTTCTTCTTTCTACTTATTAAGATAGAACTTTGCGTTGCAATTTTACTTAATACTGAACACCGTCTGTGTTGCTCGTTGAGTAGTGTCCGGTTGTCTTAGCAATTGTGTAACTAGGTCACGGACTCACAAGACAAGAGTTGCAGCAATCTTCACATTGCAACGGAAATTGTCGCAGAATACAACTTAGATCTCAGAAACAGTGGAGCACTTCCACTCCCTCTACAGCGGCTCGCTCTGCTGAAACAACCGGAGGCCGTCAGCAATGCATACTAAGAGTAGGCTCGCCCTCTGGGTATACTTTGTAGACACGTCTGGCGAAAACAAACTCCTTTAGGGAGCGTCTGTATTCATGGATCATGGCGTAGTTTGGTGGAATGGGCGCAGTAAGCGTCCAATGTTGCCGAGTCTAAGAATAGTATCAGCAGTGGAAAGATGCAATCCGAAGCGTATCTGAGTTTGAACTATGCGGGTCCGCGAGGAAATGTGCTGCTTAAATGCAATAATGAATTCTGAATTCTGAATAATGAATTCTTGTTTGTTTAGCATTAGCTGATTTACGCATATTCTCTTCAAATGACGGCCAGTTAGCAAAGAACTAAGAAATGTCATAATGGATTATTATGGGATTAAGCAAAGTACAAGTTTCCTCGCTTTCTCCCACTTGGTGTTTTCTTTTTGAAATAACTATAAATATTTTAAATTGTAGGCATAATATGTAATCAAATAGTTACTGAACGCCAAGATAAGACATCTATAAAGCTTCCACTCTGCCCTACTCTCAGTACCTATGCCAAGATTCCTAATTCAGAGCGGCAGTCACCCGCCTCCCCACGCCTAATTAAGTTCCCTAATCGCCACCTCTGCTCTATTCACCGCAGCCATCGGTGGCAGACAGATGTGGGCGGTTTTCTGCGACATTACACGCGCCGTCCGCGGTCATTTAGCAGTCGATTTGGCCGCGCGGCCGCCGCCTCATCACAGGACAAAGTGGGGTTATCACCATCCATCAGGCCACCTCTCTCTCTGGTCGGGCGTTACGCTCGTTTGTCAACGCACCCCTCGCTCGATTTGTCGCCGCACGGCAGAAGGAATCAGCGAACAGCGCCGGCGGAATTGCCGCCTTCTCGCGGGATATAGCCGAGGGCACTTCCGGTGAGGGGTGTGGGCGACCGACGCGTGTGGACTGTGGTCGCTGGGAGGGTGTGGCGAGTGTCGGGTCGGGGCGACAAATGCCCGGTAAATATTTCCGCTGGATAGATGAAGGGGTCTTAGGAGGACGTGGGCAGAGGCTTTGCATAGCGAGGTACCGTGCCAGCAGTCGCCTTTATAGCGGGATAGTCCATGGAATGCACGGGGTAATCAATGATATTATAATCCATAGATAACAGTAGACCTGGATTTGACACAAACATCAGGCCGCTGCAGTAAAGGGCCGAATTTGTGTTGCTGTAATGGTATTGAGAGTTTTGCGAACGTAAATTATGCCGCCCGAAATTGGTATTACAGCGTTGTATTCAAACGTTTGTTTTTAGCCTTTATTTTGATAAACATGAATACATTTTTGGTAGGTATAGATCAGAATTCATTAAGCTTTTCAGCTATATAATTTGATAGCGCTTGACAATCTGTGGTGATGATGTTATGACGGTGTAAACATAACAATATTATAAAATTATTGATATTTATATCAATTATTAAGCAAATTTGGTATCAATCGAACACACCAAACTACTTGTCAAGCTTCAGCTTCTTGGAATCGACGCTGGATGGTTCCGCTTGTATCTTGAGGATCACATGCAGAGTGTCTGCATCTCCAACGTCAAGGGACTCCGCGTTTTGTCCAAATCATTGCCGAATAATGTCGGAGTGTTCCAGGGTTCAGCCCTTGGAGCGCTGCTGTTCACCGTTTTCGCAAACGACCTAAGCCTCCACGCTCCCGAGGCAGGTATTGTGCAATATGCCGATGATACGCAGGTGATGGTCAGCAGCCGAAAGTCAGCGCTAGACTCAACAGTTACTCGACTTGAGGCCACTCTGGATGCTCTGAGCGACTGGTTTCAGCCAGTGGCGTGTAGGTCAATGCCGGAATGACTCAGCGTATGACATTTGGTACTCGCCAGAACCTGCGTAGCCTGCCTGAAATCAATGCTACTAGACGCGGTTTTAAAACCATGACAAAAAGTAAAAAAAAATTGGGCGTGATCTTTGATCCAAGCCTCACATAAGACGTTCATGTGACGACCCTCACCACAAAATGTTTTGGTAATATGATTGGAATGAGCTATGCGCCTCACCAACTACCAGCCGACACCATCGTGACAATTGTAAACGTCCTGGTGCTCTCGCACATCCGCTACTGTTTGCCAGTTTATGGAAATTTACTGCTCAAAGAAGAATCTTGGTTGCATTTTAAAAGTAATTACTTTGCTGCTCGAGTGATTCCTGGCCGTTGCAAATATCTCCATGTGGCGGATGTGCGAGATGCGCTGGGGTGGCTGTCGGCCGCTGATCTGTCGACCTACGATGCGCTGGTGTTTCTGCACAAGGTGATGTGCACATAGGAGCGTACTGCCATTGCCAGAAGATTCCCATCGCGAGGAAATGCGAGAGTGTATAACTAGGCAGAATAGCAGCCTAAGCTTACCATGCAGTACATGCAGTTTGAGCAAACCATGCAGTACAGCAGACTGCCTGCCCAACTCCAAGGCATGAATACCAGTCATTTTAAATCGTCTCTAAACGCCATCTCATGCAGAGTTTAAGTGTTAAAGTGCATTGCACCGTTTGGTGAACTAATGTGATCTATGCGTTTTTAGTATGTGTGAGTGTTTATGTATGCCCGAGTTTTTCACCATTTTCACACACTGACGAGAGAGCCACAGTCTTCTGTGGATGCTTCTAAGAAGTGAAATACAATGCAATACAATATGTTGACACCACAACTCTGTTTTGCAGAAGGATGTGTGACACAAGTGATCTGGATAGGCAGATTGAACAGCTCAGAAGATGTGAAATTATCAAGGAATCTGAAGTCAAGGCATTATGTGCAAAGGCAAGAGAGATATTAGTTGAAGAAAGCAATGTACAAAGGGTCGATTCACCTGTGACAGTAAGTATACATATATCTTTGTACTCTAATTGGCAAGACCTTTTGAAATAATCTGAAGCGTGTCTGCAAAATTTGGCAGGTTTCGACAAGATCTTATCGGGACAGACCACAGTGTGGGCGCCAGCAGTGAACACATACAAATTGTGGCGCTTTTGGGAAATTTAAGGCAGTTTCTTGAAATGTTGGTGTTAAATTGCTGACGGACGGACCCACGGTACTTTGAGTTCGATGGTGGTCTGGCACTTGTTCTGTAAGTTGGATTAGGAAAAAGCTGTCTTGTACCGCAGCCTGTTTCTCGATGCCGTGTTTGATTATTGGTGAACTGTGCAGTTGCAGTGTCTACCGAAACCGGGGATAAAAAAAAATGCAATGCAATTTGACATACTTGTTATTGACATGAAGTAGAACACTGTGTCATTTGCCAAAATTGCACTGACAAATACATATTTTTGGACACCTATTCTGGCCATTAGTCTGCAGTCAAGATCACTTTCCATGCTGTACGGTCTCCCCAAAAATTTATGTGTTAAGTCTCCCCCATTAATAGCCTGTTAATCGGTGTTGTACGCAGCAAAATTCAAAGCAACTAGTTTGAGCTTACCCGCGATATATCGAGGGCTAGCTCAATACAGTTTTATCAAATGCCACTGCATGCAGCACCGATTAGACCGTAAGTTCAGAACTTTTGGCGAATTGGACTTTTGTATGAGATTGTACAACATGTTCTGATTTTTGAAGGAATATTCTCTCATATCGTCATCTCAATCATGAACTTTGTCCTCCACTTGAGTGACATTTTCTCTCAGAAGGTATCAGAGCTGCAAATTTCTTCTCCATTGACTGCGATGACTTACAATCCTACCGCAACAGTGTAGCATTCGGTCGTTCAAAGTGTGCTGCAAGGACATCGTCTTGCTTGTGGGGCAGTTTTAGGCTTATGGAATGGTTTCTAAACATAGGTTGTCTATACATCTTTAACCATCTAGCTACTCATTAGCACCAATTAGCTGTCCTATTGGTGCCACTGCAGACCTTATACTGGCTTCCAAATAATTGATAACTAGTCATCTCATTCCCTTGTATGTGACATGTCTCTTGTCCTTTAATAAATAAGTGACTACGAATTTCCATTGTAAGCCGTCTAATGTAAAGTGTGCATGACTTATGTTACCGTCTTCCCATTATTGATAATGTTCATCGGTTCACAGGTATGTGGTGACATTCATGGTCAGTTCTATGATCTGAAGGAGCTTTTTAAGGTTGGCGGTGATGTTCCTGACACAAACTACCTGTTCATGGGTGACTTTGTCGACCGAGGATTTTACAGTGTCGAGACATTCCTGCTATTGCTAGCCCTCAAAGTGAGTACTATTAAAATACCGTATATGTATATATGGGCGCAAAATGACCTTCGATGTCGACGCTCCCTAAAACCTCAATAAACAAACAAAACAAACAAGAATATGTATATATGTACATTCAGTTGAATTGATTGTCAATTGTAATTCAAGGCACATATTAACTTCATTTGTCTCAGTGCTTAATCGCTAAAACAGTCCCAATGATCAGTTTCTAATTGTAAACCATAATTGTATGCATTGTACCTAAACCTCAACAATCCCATTTGGTATTCCTGATACTCAAGCACCGCTATCAGCACGTCTTTGCGGGTTTACTCACCTGGTTTACTCACCTGGTTTACTCACCTGGCTTACTCACCTGGTTGGGTTCCCCTTACTGAGCACTGACCTTTGGTAGGAATGTGAGAAAGGAACAAAAAGGAACCCT
>JARBER010000018.1:22997-35588 GCA_030265075.1 Balanus glandula | reverse complement strand
CGTTGGCCCCCCCCCCCCCCCCCTTTAGGAGTGCCTCCCCTCAAAGTCGCCCCTTCGAGCGACGAAGTCGGAGGAACTTCTGCTGTTCGCTCTGTGTGTGGTGTGGTGTTGATTTAGCTCCGTTGGTTATTTACATACTTTCTCTGGGATCAGACTGTGTCCGTTTGAATTGAAGTGAAGATGCTATTTGGTTGAACGGAAGTGGTGGTGACAAGCTCGGGGGTCTGAGCTTATGAGTTCGAAATGATCCAACAGACATCGGTAAATGACATTGATTCCACCATCCCTGATATTACTTTGCAAGTATGTTAACGACATTGCGTGGAAATAAGCAGAATGCTGCCTCTGCTACACCTCTTGTTATACCTATCAGAGTTGAGCATTGCGACATCGCGAGTCGCCAACGGTGACTTCCTACCGACCACGGTCGCTTTCCACACCAGCTCACCTGTGTACTGTTCTGTCTCGCCCTCTGTACATGGCAGAGCACCTGGACGCTCACAAGATCGACCCGGTGTCTATCGACCCGGCGCTGATCGACGCTGCCGCTCTCAGCCCCTCCGAGCTGGGCTGCGCGCCGCTGCCTCCGACCCCGGCCCCGGCCCCGGCCGGCGCCCCCAAACGGCAGGTCAAGCCGCCGCTCATCAACAAGGTCGACAGGTGGGTGACCCGCTGGCTCTGGCCGAGGTATAGGTACGGTGGTGGAATTTAGTTTTACTGGGATTTGTCAGGAATATCGGTTGTGATCAGTTACTGACTCGTCTGTGCATGATCTATGTGACCTGTGCGCGGTTCTGATGTCTGTGTGTTTCTGATGAATAATGACTGTGTGCAATTCGTCTGTTCGTCTGTCTGCCTGTGTCTGGGTCTGTCTGGGCCTGTCTGGGTCTGTCTGTCTGTCTGTCTGTTCACCGGTGACGCCTGTCTGTCTGTCTGTGTGTCGCTGCAGGCCGGTGCGGGTCAGCTGTCCGATGTGTAACCAGCTCTGCTCGACGGTGACGATGGGGGAGCACCTGTGTCCGCCGCCGGAGCTGGAGGACGGCCGGCTGGCGGCGCCGCCGCCGCGCTGTCCCGACTGCGACCAGCCCTGCGCCACCGACTGCTCCCTGATGGCGCACCAGGGCCTGCACAAGCCCGACCTGTGGCCCTACCCGTACTGCTGCCCCGAGTGCGGCGTCAAGATCCTCGGCTCGCACGACCAGGCGCTGCAGCACGTGGTCGCCGGCTGCCTGCACATGACGCGCGACGTGAAGGCCTGCTGCGCCATCTGCCGGGCCGAGACGGACGACGCCAAGGAGCACATGATGCAGACGCACGTGCAGAAGCTCTACAAGTGCCGCCGCTGCCCGCTGGCGTTCGAGTCGACCAACGGGTTCAACTCACACTTGGCGGAGAAACACGGTGGCGTGCTGGTCGCCGGCGAGACGCCGTTTATGCTGATCATGAAGTGTCCGTTCTGCGCGGCCACGTTCAACAACGCCAACTCGCTCAAGGAGCACATGGGCTCGCGGAAGCATGGCGACCGCGTGATGCAGCTGCTCAGCTTCGTGTTCCGCTGCCCCGAGTGCGAGCTCGACTTCGCCGCCAAGCCCGGGCTGGCGCAGCACCTCGCCCAGCAGCATGCCGACTTCAAGCCGGTGAGCATGATCCTGCCGCTGCGGTCGTCGGAGCCGCCGCCGCCGCCGCCGCCGCCGCTTCGCGTCCTCGGCCGACCCAAGATCGGTCGCGCGTCTCTTCCACCCCCGGACCACCTGATGCCGGGCTTGACGCGCTCCTTCCGCGGCGCCTCGCCCTACACCTGCATCGTGTGTAAGGAGGACTTCAAACGCAAACCCGACTACACGGAGCACGCGCGCCTCCACCTGCGCGAGGGCGTGCCGCTGTGTCTGCTGTGCAACACGCGCTTCAGCTCGCCGCAGATGCTGAAGAACCATCTGGCGGACCACGCGGCCGAGCCAGGTCGCGATCGCTGCGGCCTCTGCTACGCCAAGCTGACCACCGAGGCGTCGCTGCACTTCCACCTGGAGGGCGAGCACGGCCTGCGGACGTTCGACTGCGCCCGCTGCCAGCTGTCCTTCGAGCGGCTGTCCGACCTGAACCGGCACAACTTCGCCGCGCACCGCACCAACAGCCGCGGCGCGCGCGGCGTGCGCCATGCGCCGCGGCTCAGCCTGTACGCGGCCGAGAAGGGGCTGGACGAGGGGGAGGACGCCCCCTGCGCGCTGCCCAAGAAGCGTCCGATCAAGGTGGACCGCGACGCCGCGGAGGCCGAGCAGGCGGCCAAGCGGCGGCGGGTGCCGCAGGCGGCGCTGCCGGCCGAGCCTCCGCTGCACCTGCAGCTGGAGGAGGAGGACCCCGACGGCGAGACGCTGGAGGAGATCGCCAGCTTCGTGGCCGGCGGCGGCCGGGCGGCGCAGTTCGTGGTGGAGGAGGAGGAGCCGACCGACCAGGAGACGGCCGAGGAGGTCATCGAGCTGGAGCTGAACCACGGCGAGATCATGGCCAAGCAGGTGGACGGCGCCGCCGGCCGGGGCGAGGTCGAGGCCGAGTACATCATGCCCGACCTGGACGGCGCCGGCACGCCGCACTCGCCGCCCGAGATGCGTGACGTCAAGCCGAGCATCGCGGCCGTGCAGGCAGCCGCCGCCGCCATCGAGGCGGAGGCTGACGTCGCGCAGGGGCTGTTTTCGTAGGCGCGGCAGTCGGCCAGCGGCGTGCCGCGGGAAGGCGGCGGTCGATGTACAGGACGGTGTTCACCGTCAGCGCTGGTGTGCCGGTGGATGATGCAGGGGGGCTCCTCATTCCCGAGGAAGCACCGGAGAGTTTCAGTAAATGCAGGACTGTCCGTTGTCAGAGCATGTGTGCGTGTGGCGCTATTCTTCACCGGATGGAATTTCGTGTTTGTTCTCTCGGCTGCCTTCTCACCGCTGGAACTTAGTGAAGTCGTGTGAACTTCTCGTGCCGCCAACACCCATTTTTTTACGCACCGCAAATTTGAGGATATTGCGGGCAGTTTTCGGTCATCGGGAGATTTGCTGGTAGTTTATTGCGTTTTCTCACGCATATAGAACACAGCCAGCATGGATCCTTGGCATAGCCTCTTGGAGCTTTTCTGAGGGTATCATTTTTATACATTATCTGTTGTCGGGTTTGGGAATCGCGATCATCATTCATTGCACACATCCCTCGATTGTTTTTTGGCACACAGGTTCGAATGCCTGTGGTTTGGGTTTGAACACTTGACGAAAGTGGCCATTAATGTTCTAGGTATGTTTATACACTATGTGGTACAAAACTCTTTTTTCGCAAAGACCGCGTGAATACAAAACGTAAGGCGTTTGCATTGTTTGTGCGGAAACAAGCGTGACGATTAGTGTTCACCATTTCACTCTCCGCACTTGGTCAATCATACACACAACTGTCATTTATAGAGCCCTGGCTCAATACGACACCGTTGTCTCCGTATGATATATCCCCTGGTGTACAACGGTATCATTTTCTATCGAAGAGTTTACTTCACTAGCGTCAGCTGACGGTCCGCCCGCTTCGCTGACATTTGACCTTAACGTTGCCGAGCTGTCCGGACCGCAGGTCACCTCCGCTAGGAATAAACAGCGAGCGCCGACGCGACTCAACCCAGCCTTGCCAGACGCTTCAGATCGTAAACCCAGCGCTCCCCAAACTGAGTCACACGAACGCCTACACCTCAACAGCCCTCCAAACAACATCCTGTCTGTGTCATTTATTCCCTGACCCACCAACATCCATGACCAGTAATGTACAAATGCAATGGACACCGGCACCGCCCGCGGCACCCGCCACTCCGCGTTTGTACTTTGAACACCAACAGAGCGGGTCGCCCTGACCCGGTCCTCCCGGCTCCTCGCCGCCGACACACGACCCAACAGCTGGCCGACGGGACGGCGCGCGCCGGCCGCCCGCACGCAATGTCACACGCGACTCATTTGAGCGAGCACAACACACTGTCACACACCGGCTCGACCGTCCGAGCCCGCACAGACGCTACGCACAAACACAACGCGGCGAGCACGATAATGTCACAACCCAGAGTGCATCGCCGCACACGTCTCGCGCACACGTCCGCCGGCACGTCTCGTCGCAATGCGCCGTTTATGGAGACTGGAGCGGCGCAGAGTCGCAGGTAATAGCTATCACCCGCCGTGGCCGCTCACGTTTCAACACACACACCTCCCGCTACATTGCACGCCATCGCAGAGACAAAGAACTGAGATTGGAAGACCCGCTCCGACCCGCCAGCGCCTGTCCGTCCGTCTGTCTGTGTTGGCGCAGAGACGGCGCCTTCCCAGCCGCCGCCTCGGCCGTCTCTCAGCGGCCGGGCCAGAGCCGGCCGGCGGCTCGCCTCTCACCACATCAGCGTCCGAGGCAGCTCCGTCCGCGGGCCGTCCCGCCCCATCACTCGCACGGCGCGCACGGCCCGACGGCCCCCCCCGGCCCCCCCCCCCCCCCCCCCGCTCCCAGCGTCCGTCACTGCGTCCCCCGCTCCCAGCGTCCGTCACCGTCCACTCGCCGGCACCGCCTGCGCTACGCCGGCACGTCCCAGATCTCGTGCAAGAACGGCGGCAGCGTCTTCTGCTTGAGCTTGAGCGACCAGCAGAGCTCGGTGTTGAGTTTGCCCAGCTGTCGCACCTCGGTCAGCACGCTGAGCAGCTTGGCGAAGATGACGCCGGTCGGGTGCGGCCGCTGGAAGTCGACGTACGCCCGCAGCGCCTCCACGTAGATGGACTGGATCCGCTCCACTTTGTCCGGCTCCTGGAGCATACACCGGTCTGCGGCGAGACGGGGGGGTTAGACGCTGACAGGGACCGGCAGGCCGCTGGAGTCACACACACACTGACACACCGGCACAACATTGATCACAGTGTATCCACAAATACGGAAAAGATGGTACATTAGGCACAACCATTTTCTTGCGCTAATGTGCTAAAAATGTGTCAGCGTAACCAGCCAATTACTACTGAGCCAGCACAACAGCATAAAACACAAAGAGGTCAAATTGGAGAAATAATCTCAAAGTCTGAATCGGTCAGACTGGCGAGCGGCTCAGCAGCTGGCCCCTCGCCAACGCAGCCGTCCGCCGGATACCGCCACCGATCTCTGATCCCAGCGAGCCGTCCTGCCCCGAACATCATACCGGATCCCCTGACAGCACCAGAAGCGACTTGGTCCCACGCGGCCCGGCCCCGGCTCTGACCTACATGAGGCAACAACCACCCAGAGCGAAATCACGCCCCGCGTAACCCGACAGACAGCTCATTCCAAGCTGCCGCAGACACAATCGCGGGAGGCGACACAGCTCACAGCTCTGTAAGGCAGACGCCTGAGCGACAGCTGACCGGCATCCAACTACGGCTCCACCATCATCATCTCACCGGAGAAGATGTCGATGGCGGTGAGAAGGGCGTACTCGGCGTTGTCCACCTTCATCTTGGACATCTTCTTGCAGAACTTGAAGTTCTTCTCGATGGTGGAGGCGTCGAGTCCGGCGCGTTCGTAGGCGGCGCGCGTGTACGGGTAGTTGTTGGCGAACACGATCGACTCGGTGTCCTCGTCGTAGCGGCGGGCACAGCGCAGCATCATCACCTCACTGGAACACGCCTGCGAGCCGCGAGGGAGGGATGGGGTCACGAGACGTCGGGAGGGGAGGGGAGGTGTCACGAGACGTCGGGAGGAGAGGGGAGGTGTCACGAGACGACGGGAGGAGAGGGGAGGTGTCACGAGACGACGGGAGAAGAGGGGAGGTGTCACGAGACGTCGGGAGGAGAGGGGAGGTGTCACGAGACGACGGGAGGGGAGGTGTCACGAGACGACGGGAGGAGAGGGGAGGTTTCACGAGACGACGGGAGGAGAGGGGAGGTGTCATACGACCTTAAGTGAAGAAAAAGACGTAGGGCTTGGTACCTCTCGATGCCCAAGAGCACGACGATGAAGGACGAGACGGTTCGGGGAATCAAGGGCAGCGGAGCTTTACCCCGCGCACTGAAAGAGGGGATTGGTCTCCCCTTCCCGCCGTTTTTCGCAGATACCGAGAAAACGAAGGCGCGCAGCACCGCCGGGTTTCGGCACACCTGTTGGTACATCGATTGCGCACACTTTGCAAAAATTGGTTTCAGGACATCTCACGTTAGGTCACCAGACCATGCCAAGTGACCCCACCTCCAAAAAGTTTGCAGTTGCGCCAAAGCCAAAGTTTCTCACCCATCAATTTGAAACTTGCAGGGTGTCACGAGGTAGATCACAAGTCGTAGATCTCGGAAATTCGACATCGGTGACCTAAAGCAAGGTCGATTTCAAGACCTCCCCATCATACGTCAATGTGGAAATATTCAAATGCTTTCCATTTCAAGGATATGCATGATACTAATTCGACACGCAATTAGTTCAATTTTCCTGGAATCATTTTATGATCAGTTATTCTTGATGATTCAATTATAAGTTTTGTTATCCCATGGCGAAAGTAAGTGTTATACATTGACTCACGTGCAAATACGAAAACTTATCCACCCAGTGAATAACTGAGTTGTTAAACTGTAGGTGGGGTTTAAAAATCTGTTAAACCCCTTGTGGGTCGGAAAGCCATTGCGAATTGCGCCACGGGATAAAACAATTAAACCACTAGCAGCAATCAAAATCTCTTAAACGTCTCGCCTTCGGCTCGACGTTTAACTGATTTTTATTCCTGCTCGTGGTTTAATATATATTCCATGACCTGCAAGGTGTCATTTGAGGTCATCCGAGGTCATCATTTTTGGGAAATAACTTGAGACATGATGAAGATATAGAAGTAAATCTGACGGCAATGTGTTTGTCTCGTCGACACGCATCTCTCAATATGCAGCATGACTTATTTGGGTCATCACTTGACCTTGGCCTGATGTAACATGCATATCATTCGAAGCGCCTTGAGATAAACACAATCGCGTAAACCGTATTCCATTATCCTTTGTAGGTAAAAAGTTAGAAGTGAAAAACTATTTGGCAAACAACATACTTGTGACTATTTTGCCAAATTTAATCCGTTTGTTTCTAGCTAACATATTTTTCAAAACACATGGAAATGTCTGGACCAAAGTCCTAAAACAGGAAAAAATCAGGACAATTTGACCTTTGATGGCCTCTGGTGACCCCAATTCTGACCTGACCTAAAAAGATTGAAATAGTTTCGATTGGACTTGTATCAAGCTATCTAACGTTGTTTAAGGTTTGTCGCTACGTAGCGTAGTTTTCGAGATCTTAGTGAAGGGGGAGGGAGTGGAAAGCAGCCCAAACCCCATGCAGTAATGTGTTCGGCACAAACCTCCCTATAGTGCGCGGGATAAGACCAGGGACGGAGGGAAAACTGGATACAGACACAGGAGGGGAGGCATATAAGTGTACCGGAGCTTAGGGAGTTCGCATGTAAGTGGAGTCATCAACCAATGGAGTGGTTACTAGTGACCAAACTGACAGTAAAAGTTATCGTGACAAAATTATGTCTGAATGACCGCAGTCAGTTACTCGAATGAAGCACGCGACGCATCATAATGCGATTATTGAAAGCTATTGTCACGCAATACACATGTACTCTGACGTTTGAGCACGACAAACACTGGTAGCACACAACCTAAACAATGTACTTGAGCGGCTTTCGTGGCAACAAACATACAAACATACCGGTCACGAAGCTGTTCGATCGGTACTTACACGACAGCGTACTACTCACTCACGGACTTCTGAAGAACCTGAATTCAGGAAACGCCGCTCAGCCGTCGGTAAAGTCATACATCACGGCAGAAATCGAAAGCCCCCCCCCCCCCCAAGTTAAACCTGTGCAACGGGTAACGCTACTCTTACCTTGACAAGGTCTGGCAAGGTCTCTGAGTTGACCCGGCAAGGTCTCGGTCGGACCTGACCTTGACCCGACCGTGACCTGACCGTGACCCGACCGTGACCCGACCGTGAACTGACCTTGACCCGACCTTGACCCGACCGTGACCCGACCGTGACCTGCCCGTGACCCGACCTTGACCCGGCTCTACCTTGAGCAGTGTGATCTGGTCGTCCTTGAGCAGCTGGTCGAAGAACGTCAGCCGCTTGCTGAACTCGACAATCAGCTTGATGGTGAGGATGGTCATCTCGGTGATGCGGCTCAGGTGCAGTTCCGAGTCATCCACCGCCGACGCGCTCACCTGCGCCTGGAGACCGGCGGCACGGCCCGCGTCAGCTGCCGAACGCACCCGCGCTCCCGGGGAACCCGGCCCCGGCTCCGCGGCTCACCGCGCGGCTCGGGCTGTCCCCTGGGTGACATCACCCGGCCCCGCTGCCGGCCCCGGTGCCGGCTAGGCCTCCCGTCGCCCCCGCTGTGGGTTCGGTCGCTGTCCTGAGTCGCAGTCTCCGTCCGTCCGCATGCCTCAGGCCGAGCCGCACGTGCAGCGTAGGTAGCGCTACCGGCGCCGCCTCCCGGAGAGAGATGTTCAGAGAGGAGAGATAGAAAGCGAAGAACCGCCACCGTTGCCCCGAAAGCGACTACCGCTACCTCAGCAATGCGATCACAAGCAATGGATATTGTTCATGGTTGTTGTCTTACCAGGCTCGATGATGACCCAGCTGTTCGGGATGACCACGCGGGTGGTGCAGTGAGCAAAGCGACCACACTCGGTGTTCCAGGTTCTAAGATTGGCTCTGAGCTTTGTCAGTCTTTTCCTTGACGGTTGCTACCCAGCAGAGTAAAGTAGCTTTCAGTCACGTGCCAACCAACTTCGGCAGGTGCTGAGATACAGGGGTGATTCGCCTTTGCACACACTCTTTGGTCTGATATGTTCCAGGCCGATGTCTTATTCCCATACCCCGGCAATCGGATAGCCCCAGTGTGGGAACAACTGCCCCTTTAGAATAAAGTCATGATATGTGACATTGCATGGCGCACCTTAGACAATAAACTGAATGTAGATTGTAAACAAACTCCAAAAGCCATGCTCTTTTAGGCGGCAGTATCAGAACCCACAAGCTGCGTTATCGAATTGCTATCGGCCAATGCCAGCGATACATTGCTAGCTCATTTAAACTGAAAGGCAGTTCTCCTAGTAGTGAAAGCTCTCTGGGGTATACCGAAAAACGGTTAAGAGCCAGATCGACCCATCGGGTGTTGGAACATCTCAGCAGCTCAAGTGAAGCTGGAGAAAAGTGGCTAAATTTAGAAAAAATATTATATAAACCAGTGTCAACAACTTCGCGTGACCAATGTCAGTAGACACACTCCCTTAAAAATAATGCCTAAGCTTTGGTTTATATTTCGCAGTGGTATCAAGGTATCAGCTATATTTCCCAGCAAATACGAAGGAAATTTCCGTTCACAAGTCGGCTGTTTTTTCATCTGCTGCTACCTCGCGTTAAGGTTGGGCGTGAACGTTGCAGAACAATACACGAGTTATAGCACTGGACATAACTCAGTGATGTTCTTCCACCTAAAACAAGAGTTAGACAGGTCCGCTGAAACGCACCTCCGGAAAGACCGAGCCCAGACTTGTTTCAGCCGAGCCGAACATCACGCAGAAAAGTATCGTAGGCAATATCAGCAGCTGAGGCCACCGAAAACAGCCAATGACCAGGGTCACCGCTGAGGGGACGACCCCGGGGTCGCCTGCTCAGCCCAGCGGCGGCGGGGGGTCAGGCAGACGTCAGGGGCTGAGGTGTATTGCTGAGACGGGCCACCGCTGTGGCAGCCGGAATCCGCCCCAGGCCGTCCACCGGCGTCCAAAACAGCGCGTCCGTCGCCGAAGTGATCGGGTGCCAGAGCTGCAGACCTCAAGTTGCCACAAAGGTCATGACTTCTCATCAGATGGCGATGCTTCGTCGTGACGGAGGCTGGTTATCAAGGGCTGTCCACGGCCTGTTGCTCTGACGTGTTGAAGGTGTTTTCCACAGGAGGTGAGCTGCTGATGCATACTGGCCGTCCCTCGCAGACAGAACTGATCAATGCACACCAACACCGGACCTTTGGTGGCCTCTCCGCCTCTGTCCTGATGGCATCGCTTCCTTTGCGTTTACATTGTTTACATTTTCGTCGCCTCTTAATGTGTCACTGACCTATGGCCTATACAAGCCTCGATCACACTTAGTGGTCAGTCGCAACAATTCGATAACAGATTATTCGCCGAACCGTTGACCAATTAAAAGTCAGTGAACGGAAGCATACAATGGACACTTCACTTTAAATGGATCGACATATTAAATATAAAACTTACCGTGCAGTGCACGTTTCCATGAGGTGAATGTCCATTTCCCAGTTAGAGACAAAGCAACTCTCTCAAGAAATGCAACGTATCAAACGAAAAATAAATCAGAATTCTAAGCCTCTTATAAACATCGCTCAAGGCGACACATTTTACACCAAAAAGATAAAATGCAGCAATTTATCGACGCAAGACGACAGTTCCGGCCGCAAAACAACACGTTAACGGTAACCCTGCCACTCGCACTGCCATAACGTGAGATAAAGAACTTTTACAAGTGCCTGCCTGTTCCAACAGGTATTTGAGGTTATATAACTGCAGCCCGTGGTGCGGGTTTTCCGAATTCAGCACTTGACGTTATTACAGGCCCGGCTGTCTCAACAGTGGTCAGCCGGCCGTTATCAGATCAACTTCTGATCTACCTAGGGGTTCTAGGTAGTTTGGAAGCTGAGTGTGAGAAAACCTAACCTTAATTCACTTTCACCCCCAACGGGACATCGCCCAATGATTGGATGGTTTATTTCCCTCCCCAGGTCCGACAATCCAACTTTGACCACGACTACCAGCCGACTCCGTGTTACAGTGAGTCAACCTCATCACGGCTACTCACGGACTCCGAGTCATGTTTCCAACTCCGCATACCCGTCGTACAGTCTGTCGACTACACAGCCACCAAACTCACCTCTCACCGTGCTCCGTGCCATCACCTCCTTCGTCCTCATCACCCCTCTCACCACTCTTCGCCAGCCCCCCCCCCCCACCCCCCGTGCGCGCGAGCCATCACCTTGACGAGGCAAATCTGATCGTCGCGACAGAGCTTGTCCTGGAAGCCGGGCAGCTGTTTGGTGAACTCGACTATGAGCCGGACGGTGAGCACCGTCAGGCCGGTGATCTGTTTACACTGCAGCTCGGCCGGGTCGGCGCTGCTGCGCTCCAGCTGCCAGAGAGAGAGGCACAGTGCCAGCTCACACACCGCCACGCACCGCCACCGCCCGCAGACGCCGGCGTGACGTCACAGCCGGCGGCGGCTGCGGAGACCAGCACCGTGAAGCGACCCAGTGCAGTAGGAGGGGCTGTAGTGGTGTGCCGGGGAGCAGGGCTGGTCAGAAGGGATTGAATTGATGTAGAGAGGTAGAGTGAGGAACTAGAGTCCCGTCAACAAGCGGAACGTTTCACATTGGACGGCTATGTTAATAATGGGAGGGGCATATATGCGGCGGGGACGGATACAGCACTGGACAGATACAGCCTGTACAGACTAGGTTATATATATATATATATATGCAGCAAGTAAGTGGTGGACCACATGCAGTCATATCGCCCTATTTCCAGACGATGTGCAGACAGTGAGAAGGCACACGACAGAGAGCGCTGGCCTCTGAGTGGCCAGGAAGAGGGAGGTTTACGCTAGAGCGGCCTCGCAGCTTTTGAACAATGAAACAATTGGTAAAATCGTACGCGATTAAATCGGCTTAAAAATAAAAAGGGAATCTTTATACCTTGAGATTTTCAAATATGTTAGGAACTATTAAAGGTCTGGTGAAATAAGCGTCCAGTTGTTAGTAGACAGATTGGGTAAGCATTAGGCGTTAGAAACAGCAGTATTCATGCATGCACGTCATAAGTCAATTGTCCCGTTCGAGCTAGTGGTTGGGAGTATGCATGATGTGCATGGGTGATGCAGCTAAACATGGACACTGTGGAGCCGCGGACTCAACATTGTCAACGACCATTGACTGCAAACATGTTGCATACACAATGGAAACTAGCACAAACCAAATATGTGAAAAATCTACAGTAGATTCAACAAGTAAACAAATTATTACAAACATAAATGACAGAAATATGCAGAAAACAAATGGCTATCGCTGAGTAAAATTCGTCTTTAACTTCATCTAACCAGTGAACTTAATATCTCACACCAGCATTTCACAGCATGAATTCAACAGTCATGATCGTATAGCGGGTTTTTAGCCATGACTCTTCCTGTCTGTCCAGCAGCACCCCAGCGCGCGGCCTTCGCTGTCTGCTCCGCCTCCTCCACTCACCGCCGAGCGTCGCATGTCCTCCTTGGTGGGCGACTCGTACTCCTCCTGGTAGCGCACCAGCCGGTTGATCAGCTCGTCCTGCTCGGCCGTCAGCGTCTTGCGGCTGGGCACGGGGGTACAGAGCGGAGCGGGACCGCCGCCGCCGCCGCCGCCGCCGCCGCCCGGCTCCCCGGCCGCCTGGGAGACCACCGCCTCCTCCTGAGGGGCCTGCAGGGAGAACTGCGAGGTCACAACTCTGAGGGGCCTGCAGGGAGAACTGCGAGGTCACAACTCTGAGGGGCCTGCAGGGAGAA
>JARBER010000017.1:38374-48646 GCA_030265075.1 Balanus glandula | reverse complement strand
TCTTTTACTTAAAAAGACCCAATGAATTGCCACAGTTTTAAGTGCATGTCCTCTCTATATAAATATGATCTCTATGATTTGAATCATCATAAGATATGTGTATACGGAAGATATACATTTTATATTTAACTTTTTTTTGTCACATGACCTTAGGTCAAGTCACGTGATTTAAAAATGTGACCAGTAAAAATTGGTCTTTCCGCAAAAAGAATAGATTGACTAGCAGGATTATTTGTAAAATTATATGATTCTTGAATCGTCAATCGATTCACCGTGAGCAATCACGAGTCTGATCGAAGAATGACATTCGATGCAAACTCATAACACTACAAAACCTTGCTGGAGTGATTAGCGAAGTGTCGTATAGCGACATACTGCATATATTCCAATGTCAACTGCATATATGCGTGACTGACATGCAATAAAATAATGTTTTCATGCATTAACAACATAAAGTGGGAGCTTCCCGATGTGTTCAGCGACAAATGGTACATGCATAACAGGCGTAGCAGGTCCCAGTGAGATAGTTACCTCTTCATAGACACAGGAATTTGAGAACCGCTAGTACCGGGCCTGGAAAAGAAGTAGACGATGGTAGTGCGACTCGTGCGGTTCCAGTACACATTAGCCTGTTACGTAGGCAGGTGTTACGTATTACATTGCAAAGAGATCCCGAGCGGCATATATGTTGGTTATATGTTACATAGTTGAAGTGAGATATAGCACAGTGTAGTAGCGAGTATGGTCATTTTACACACGATAATAAAGGTTTCGACTTTCATCGCATTTTGTTAAATGGTATACGCTAGACAGAGTTAGAATAGATACGTGCATACAAAGCTGAAAATACAACAATCTAGGCAGCAACAATGATGGCCATGTTTCAACATTCGCCACTGATGTGCTACTTGCAGGAGTTGATGTTGGCCTGTCTAAAAAGCTTACCAGCAACATTATCGAATGATTACGCTGTCGTTTTGACTATTGAGGTTTTGTTGAGGTTTGTGGACACTGGACAATACGGTTAGTGCAGGTTCCAAACAGAAACCATTATTTTTTTAGGTGGCAGAGACATGCGTACCTACAGAAGGCACGTACACCTTTGTGCGAACATTCATACAGATGACAAGCTATCTTACCAAATCTCAGTATTATCTGAATACAAAAGTGTATACCAAAATTAATTGTCCCTAACTGATTTCAGTCAGTGAATATAGTTCAAACGCGATGGTTCAATGTCGCGGTAAAATCAATTGTCACGGGTTCGAATCCCAGCGCGCCCCGTGTGTCATTCCCGCCGACATACTTGACCAATCGTAACACGGGCTGCGCCACGCCGCGACCGTTCGGGGTGCCGAACGCGCTCGCAGCGGAGGGCGAAGCCAGGTTGGTCTGAGACGCTGCCTTTGTTCGACTGAGGCGGCCTCCGACAGCACTGTGGGAGCGGCCGGTTAGTGGCTGGGTTAGTCCCATGCGGAACGGTCGGCAAACAGGCAGGCTTGGTCGCTGAGAGGGAAATAGATGTTAAAATGAACGGTTACAGAGCAAAGTGGTTACAAAACAGAACGGTGGCAGAACAGAGTGGTTATGAAATAGAACGGTAACAGATCAGAGGGGTTATAGAAAAATGTTATATTGGACGTTATCGTTGTTTAAATGTTATCAAGTCGAAACTAAAAAAGGTTGTTGCTAGCGTTAGCTTAAACGCATTGTAGGTACGGCAAAATCACATCGCAGGCTAGCATCAAACAGCCAAGAACCAGTTTCTCAAGCCAGCATTGACAACTTCACGTCCTAGTGAAGTAATTTTGCAACATGAAACATTACAACATTATCTGGAAGTCAATACACTTTGTGTCTGTAATCGTAAAAGGTCTGATTATTCTCTGCAAATCATAATTTATGTGTAGGTAAATACATACGAGGCCAGGCTGGTATGTCAATACTGGTTTGAGAAACAAATTCCTGGCATCAGCATTACAGAGCTGAATGACTGCTCTGAGTGCCGCTAGAGGCGCTGCCGTCGCCAGCCTGCCACCCTGACCAGCGACCACCAGCCGTGCCGGACACGGCAGGCAGCGGCGGCAGTGGCGGCGGCGGCGGCGGCGGCGCGGCGGGGCGTTAGTATACCTGACGGCGCTCCGGTTAGTCGGCGTAGCGGTCAGAGAGGCCGGGATGCTCTGCGTGGAGGACGTCCTATAGACGGGTCGCCGGCCCTGCGGCGTGGTGCTCCTGCGAGCGAGCGGCACCACGACGGCTGGAGTCACTACGGCGGCACACACAGGCACGCAGGCACACACAGAGCGCGCACAGGCACGCAGGCACACACCGCGCACACCGGCACACCTCACACAGACACGCGGTAGCAGGCAGCAGCATCAGGTGGCCAGGTGGCGCAAAACATGCGATAGGCTGATAGCAGTTAGTTCAGTCGGATAGGTATACGTTTCGGTTAAGGATGTTCCCACCTAAATATGATATCTCCCAAATTGAAGGATATCAATAACTAGTCCTAATCGTTTCGCAAAACAAAGCTTCAATGTCTTCGTGTTCATTGCAAAGTGATTACGTTTCGATTACGCAGACTGAAGCAGCCCATTTTAAAACCGATGGCACCTTTCAACGGTTCAATAACCCCCTAGCTGTGTAGGCAAACACAGCGAATAACCCATGTTTAAAAACGATCCATCCAGCGAATGTTTGGCAACTGAAACCATACTAATTCGATGCCGAGGTTTGTGAAAAATCAGAGTAAGAGTAGAGGTTTCCCGCCGTGAAGTACCTTGAGCCGGAGCCTCCTGGCGTCAGGGACGCCGCCGACGCCGGTCGTCTTGGGACCTTTAACCTAGAATGTTAGTACGGGTTAGTGGCTAGGTTTTAAGTGTCGGGGAAGGAGATGGCCGTGTTTATCTATATGACGACAAAGTGATAACAAAGCATCATCTAGGCTTGTAAAGATAAGTATTTCTAATTTGATGTGCAGATATGACCAGAGAGGTATCGTTTTTACTTCAGTGTCATATTATTACGTTGATGTTTTTGTTAGTATATGGGCGAGTTAGTATATAAATTAAATTCATGTGGTTCACCGTTGAATGACCTCGCCTGGGGGGTAGGGCGTCACCGGCCCCTCCCACTGCTGATTGCGCTGTTAGCAACATTGATCCACCACCACCTGTCAGGCCCGGCCTCTACCCTGGTTATCTCCTGTCTGTTCTCCCGTCAGGAGCGGTCAGACTATCTGTCAAGTGACACTGCCAGTCGACATCTGACAACTGCCATCTGCCATCTGACAGCTGATATCTGACAGCTGATATCTGACAGCTGATATCTGACCACTGACATCTGACAGATAACAACTGACATATGCCGGCTATCTGGTAGCATCTGACAGCCAGTTATGCCATCTGACATACTGCAGCCGATTTGGCAGCCCGTCTGCCGCCGTTTGTGATAGGTGACGGCGCTCTCACCTGCTGGGCGTGGCGTCGGCGCCGTTTGAAGCGCCGTTATGGCCGGCAGTGGAGCCACGAGCTGACGGTGTCGCAGAACCCTGGGAAAACACCGCCCACAGCAGCGTCAGCCGCCTTATTCTACATCCATGCTGCCGCCATTGAATCAAAGGGTATCAACTTCAATCGTCAGCTATATTGTATTCAGATAGGTGATACAGGTCCTCGGGATGTCAACCACTCTTAGGTCGCGGAGCCGGACCCGTTCCTCACGACCCTCCTACCCACCCTCCACTGCTACACCCGCACCGCCCAGCACCCACCTTACACTGCTACACCCGCACCGCCCAGCACCCACCCTCCACTGAGAACCCCGCACCGCCCAGCACCCACCTTGCGCGTGCGTCCCGAGTGCGCGGGCGTGCCGGATCCGGGCCGGTACCCCGGCCGGCCCCCGTCCACCGAGTCCAGACTGGCCTCCGATCCGGCGCGGCTCGGCGGTCGACTGCCTCCCTGCGAGCTCCGCAGCGGCGTGCTGCCCTTGCGCGGCAGTCGGAAGCCCTCCTGCGAGCCGAACTGCTCGCCCGAGGCCATCGGAGGGCCGGACATCGAGGCCCGGGAGAGGGGGATGCTGCGACCCGTCTTCTCACGAACCTGAGACGGGGGGGGGGGAGTGAGAGGTCAGAGGGGTCACAGGAGGTCATAATGGTTTCAGAAGGGATAGGGAGACGACAGCCACAGAGGTATGGTGTGGTGTTGTATAATTGGGTTCCTGAGATCGCTCCAGCAGCTTAGGACACTGCAGGACACGTGAAGTTTATATTAATAACGATAATATTTATCTTAATAATCCTATGCGTCGATATCGTCATAACTTTAAGGTTAGTATTAAAACGCACACACTTGCTATCATACGGTTAACACCCAGAACAGGTTGCGAGCACAAGTGCAGTATCTAATTGCTAAAAAGAAAGAAAAAGGTATGCAATATGATTAGTTTTACGATCACCCTGCATCACAGTCATAAACCAAATGCATTTTAGTCTCTCTTTCGTGGCAACTAAGTCAACTATTTATAAGCATTCTGACAAGCTGTAAACTAATGCTTAATGCTGAAAACACACGTGAGGAGAAAATAGTTATTTCATAACCATACCACATTCCGCGAAGCAGTGAATCTTACCATCATCACAGTGTTAGGTATAGAGACATTGCAGTTTTCGGGTAAACAAATCAATCTAGAGGGACCGTTCATTAATTACGTAGCGCATTTTTGTGTATGTTCGACCCCACTCTTCCCTTTGTCACAAAACGTCAATGCTAAAGCGAGCCATAAATCACAAATAGTCACGCTGTGACTGACTTCCCTCCCTTCATGCGTTACGTAACTAATAGGTGCGCCCCCCCCCCCCTCCCCCAATAGTACATGCTTTGGCCTCATGAAAGATCCTGCTGGACGGTTACAATGAGTAAGAACTCCGACCAATCGCAGTGCACTATTCCGGTCTGTCGACCAATCACAGCACACGTTAAACGCCGGACCACCAATCACAGCACACGATACAGGCCGGACGAACTCAGTCGGCCAATCACAGCAAATGTTACAGGCCGGACGAGCTCCGCCAGCCAATCGGAGCAGGCGTTACCCGCAGGAAGGCGGCGGGCCGCTCCACTTTGATGGGATACGTGCACGGCAGGCTCTCGTTGTGCCTGATACTCTCGAAAATCGGCATCAGCTGGGACATGAAGTAGGCGGCTGCAACAGAATCCGGACACGCGACTGAGGGGTACCGCGGTGGTACCGCGGCGGTACCGCGGGTGGCTGGGTACGAACGTACCTTGGTGATGGGACCGGCGGTCGGTACGGAGACGGAGCGCGGAGACGGACTGCCCGCCTTGGCCTTGAACGGCGCCAGACTCTGCGAGACCCCCGGCGCCAGGATGAACTGCTCGCGCAGCTCGACGTTGGTGCGACCCTTGGCTGTCATGCGGGTGGGCGGGCGTTAGAGGCGGCACAAACCACGACACGGGGCACGTGCATGTTCCAGGTGAACGCCCAGTCACTCACGGCACACTGCACTAAGAGGGAGTATAAATACACAATTTGGGAAAATTATGCAGAAGAATGTTAGACTAGTTGAACTGGCACATGCTAGCATAAAACAAAAATCGTATAACATAACAACTGAAAATCGCAAGTAATAAGCAAATAATAATAACAAACAAACACAAACGAAATGAATATGACACAGCAGCAGATGTTGACTGGCTTACATGCAAAAATCAAAACGCCAACGTATGAAAAAGATCAGACATGCTTGCTTTACCGCTCCTTAGGGACGGACAAGACAAACTTTTACGATGCCACACAACGAACATCGCAAGCAAAGGCATCTTCACGCTGACATAACCAGGCATACATTGTACACATGCACTTGCCCACAACACAATTCACCAGTGAACAAAGTCGCTAGACAACGGGCAAGCCATCAGAGCAGACACGAATCAATAAGAACACTGTCGTCTTTCCCATGCGCATGGACAACACGATAACTTCTCACGCGAATAAGACAGTTCAGAACCAGTCCCGGTCAGCGTTGCCCCTGTGAGTGTGAAGCAAGCTGTAATGCAACTGCCGCCCGGTCGTGGATACACCGAGGTCCTTATATGTATCATGCAGCGTCGTCGAGCATGCAAAAGCGAGGTAAAGCGGGTAGAACTAGAGGCTTCTTGGACAGCAGGCTGAAGCGGGCCGATGATTGGCCAGAAGCGGGCTGAAGCGTCTGGACCATGGATACCGGGCGGGCGCCGCCTGATGATGCGGCCTTACGCTGCTCATTGTGGGGACAGTCGTCCTCGTGCTGATCTTCGTGCTGCTGCTTCAGCTGTGCCTGACGCTGGCGCAGGTCTCTCAGAGAGGGGCTGCGAGCTGATGACGCCGACAGGAGGCAAATAGAGGTAACCAGGGGTAACCAGTGGTAACCAGGGGTAACCAGCGGTAACCAGTGGTAACCAGGGGTAACCAGTGGTAACCAGGAGTAACCAGTGGTAACCAGCGGTAACCAGGGGTAACCAGGGGCAGATAGGGGTACTCAGGGGAAGACCAAGTGGTCGATAGGGGAGGGCGGGATAGAACGGGTGGGGATAATTTGACGGGGACGGGAAGGGAGAGCAACGGGAGACGGGTGTGAGCAGCTGTTAGTCGCGGGCTGGACGCATGGCTAGCGGCTTCAAGAGCAGCACTAAGGTTAAGCTATATACTCGAGAGTGACACTACGGTTAATGTTAGGCAGTTAGCTTCACACTAAGCTATACGGGCATCGTACAAACCGAGCCTTGTGCCCAACTACGCACTCAGGCACGCCAGTATATGCGTTATTACCCAAGCGTGGTACCAGTGAGTGCACTGGGTAACTAATGGCGGAAGCAACACTAACAGGGCCTTCACATCAGAAGCGGACTCCGCGTGATAAGCATACCGGAAGCGGACTACGCGTGCGTTTTCGAGGTGAAAACACATAAAAAACGCACACCAAGCGCTTCAAAAACGCGGGGCACGCGAAGTCCGCATGCAAAACTCGCGCGTACGCGTAGTCCGCATCCGGTGTGAAAGCCCCTACTCGCTATAAGAATGCGCTGTACGGCATCCTACATGCATGCAGTGCGGTTATTGTACAAACTAATCAGTAAGCCTCTTACCAAGGAACAACATATTGCCATATTGGCTAGATTATCGAACAGTGTCCACACAATACGAGTTCCACATCCAGCAAGAAAGTGAACCTGACTGCAGGTGACAATAGTCTCATGACATTGTTATTCACACCAGTGTAGGAGCACACTCTCAGTGAGACAGCTGACCCTCCCATTCTCTCGGTGACCAGGCGGTGAGCAGTGAACTGTGAGACAGGCAGTGAGGCAGTGAGAGAGCATCGCGGCTGTGTTCTCACCTCTGCACGGGTCGTTCTTGACGAGGAACTCGTCGAGCGCCTCCCAGCCTCCGCCGACACGCACCATGACCGTGGAGCGCAGGATACGGACCAGGCGCAGCTTCTGACTGTCACCGAACTGCCGGACACAGCGGTCAGACGCGGTCAGACACGGTCAGATACGGTCAGATGCGGTAAGATGCGGTCAGATACGGTCAGATGCGGTCAGATAGGTCAGATACGGTCAGATACGGTCATATAGGTCAGATAGGTCAGACACGATGATCAGCGGTCAGATACGGTCAGCGGTCAGATACGGTCAGATACGGTCAGACAGCGCTTCTGCTCAGGTCAAACACGGATCGGAGAGTTATGTGGAAGCTAATCAAGCACAGACTGAAGACACTGACTGAGGTGGTGTACCTACCGCAAAATACCAAGCCGTATCGAAGCACGCAAAACAAAACATCGAAAGCTCTTAATACAGGATACCCAGTGCCCTTCGTCTATCTCCCACAAGTGGAGCGCCACGCGGCTGGACTTACCCGGTACTTGCCCTCGCCGACTTGGAAGACCTTGAACTTCTGCCGGCAGTTGCAGGCGCTGCAGGCCTTCTGCACCTCGTCGTCGATCTTCTCGGCCTCTGTGAGCGGCCGGTTCTTCTCCCAGTCGGGCCTCAGCGCCGCCATGAACTCGTTGTAGTCGATCATGCCGTCCGAGTTGCGGTCCACCTTGTCAGCCACCAGCCGCATCTCCCTCACCGACGTCGGGAAATCTGTGGATGATGGCGGGTCGGGTTCGATTCCGGGTGGAGGATGTTTTTTTTGGTAAATTCTGCAGCCTAGCTGGTGGTTTCAAATTATAACGCATCATTTGCGATTCCCTTAGTTTTGACCAGCCTATTTCAGGTTGATCAGCATTCGAGCCAGTTGAAGTTCGCTTAGGGTACAAAATAAATGAATATAAAATTGAACTGGAATGTGCTGCTGAATGCATTGGTGCTCAATAGTGGGTAATCACACTGTTTAGTGAGCAATATAAGCATAATTGAAGTTTAAGCTGAAAGTAATGGGTATTGAGAAGCTGTTCGAAACATGACGGTTGATTAATTTAAAAAAAGAAGCACAACATACATCATTTTATCCCAGTTTCCCAGTCCTGATGTTTGTTGATATTTAGTAATATTTCGATAAACTTTTGAGTACCCATGTTATGGTGTCCTGAGTCTGACCTGTATGCCAGTGTTGCGGCTCCCACTCACGTGTGCGGATGATGCCCTCGCCGAACTCCTCCTTGGTGACGAAGCCGTCGTTGTCGACGTCCATTCGTCGGAACAGGTCAGTGATGCGCATTTTCTTGGAGTTGGCGTACTTCATAAACTGTAACGAGACGTCACTGTCACTAACCGTGGCCGCCGGCAGCAGCTCTGGGCTGGTTCCGCGAGTCGTCACCGACCACAGGGGATACGGAATGGAGGCACGTGACAGGTCACGTGACAGGTCATCCTTCTCGTGTATTTGTATTCCCCCCAAATCGTAAGTGGCCCCAAGTATCTCGGAATACAATCACTCAGCCTTACCAACAACACATGCCACAATGCCACATTATGTTCATATTGGAGGACATCTAAAAAATATAATTTCGGCTGCGCGCCTCCTTCAGTTGATATACCACGTTAAAAAACGCTTAAAAAACTTAATGACCTGGATTCCATCATCAATTACCTACATTGCATGACAATCTTGACCTCAAGTAGCTTCAAGTAAAATCACCAGACTATGTCTAGTGCTCCCACCTCCCCAAAGTTTCCAGTCATACCACAGTCGCAGTTTTTGATCGATCAGTTTTAATTAAACTTACAGGTTTTCATTAAGAATCTTGTAAAGTAATCAGAAGTCCCAACACTTTTTGCTAATATATTTTGACTGGATGGAAATGTGCAAGTGAAAACGGCATCATAGAATTGATCCGTTGTTGTATTTTTCCCTACGTCTGTGTTCATGTGCCGTCCCCTCCCCGGCACGGCGGATAACGCTCCGGGCGACGGACTGGCGGATGGCGGAGGTTAATATGAACATGAAATTATGATTCGGCTTACCTCTACTTATGATTATCAAACTAACATTTATATACCTATTTAAAGCGAATTTACCCCAGTGTATAAGCCCACTGCAACTCCTCTCCTACAAATGACATCACGCTGCACCACTGCTCCCGAACGTACCCTCTTGCGCCACTCATCGAAGTCGAAGTGTCGCAGGCTGTCGAGCTCCTTGGCGTTGTTGTGGCTGTCCTGCAGCCGCTTCTGCCGCTCCCAGGCCAGCATCCAGGTGTTCCTCCAGGTGTCCCACAGCTGACGCTGGTGTGGGTTCTTCAGCGGCGGGTCGCTGATGCTCTGACGACTGTCGGACACAGACGGTGCAGAGCAGACAATGGGTGAGTGGAACGAGCAGAACCGGTTCACGTAAGCTAAGACGTACCGCCGTTTTCACTGTGGGGACGCATGTCTATTTTAACTTGGGAGAAAACACAGCTACGCAGTACAAAATGGAGATCGAGTAAGAGTGAATACGAACAAGAACTATAGCAAAGACGCAACAAGTTGATTAAAATAGTTGACTTTTACCAAGGGATAACTATGTAGCTTGTAAATCAGCCAAATACTAATGTTATTAACATCGTTACATGGGTCTCCTGCTGTCTGGAGGGTACCTACCTGGGTCTCCTGCTGTCTGGAGGGTACCTACCTGGGCCTCCTGCTGTCCGGAGGGTACCTACCTGGGTCTCCTGCTGTCTGGAGGGTACCTACCTGGATCTCCTGCTGTCTGGAGGGTACCTACCTGGGTCTCCTGCTGTCTGGAGGGTACCTACCTGGGTCTCCTGCTGTCTGG
>JARBER010000017.1:25003-37136 GCA_030265075.1 Balanus glandula | reverse complement strand
CATTTCTGAGAGGTCTACCACTGACAACGGCTCAGAATAAAGGCAGCGACTGATATGGCGACGTGTAAATAAAATAACTGATAGCGATGACATGAAAGAGCTGACGGCAAAACAACATTAAACTGTTCGAATGGCGGCGTGCCAAGCGAGAAGGACAAGCTACTTCTAGGAGCAAGCTTACTCAGTGGCGATACCCATCCTTACTTTGGTCTACAGAAAGACGAGCATCCTGTGGCAGCGAGCGATTCTGATTCCAGGTCTGACATTTAACAAACACAATTCACGATACTCGATCACCTTTCAGGCATGAAATATCTGCATTGACCAAAATAAACCATCCGCAAGGCGCAAACGCAACTATACATCACTTTCATGTGAGTTCAAACCAGCATAGAATCGCTCGCCGCCACGGGATGTGTCTCAGTTCGCCCGGCGGCCGCTAGGGTCGCTGCGGTCGGCGGGTGAGCGCCGCTAACTAGTACCTGGCGTTGGTCAGCCATGGCTTGTCATAGTCGCGGGCCGGCGAAATATCCCGCTCCGGGCTGCCAGCCTGACTGCTGAGATGGAGAGAGAGAGAGAGAGAGGGGGGCGCGGTGCGGTGTCAGCGCTGTGATGGGCAGACTAGGCACCGACCGACCGACTACGGCGTGAGACGATCCTGCGAGGAAGCGGCGCTGACTACGGACTACACAACAGCGTGCAAACTGTGCAAACGGCACACGGTCCGACCACGTACAGGAGTTAGCTGCTGAAAACCACTCTCTTTCTGGAGATGCTGTTTGATGGAATGGATGCAAAACATACTCAACTCAATTAAAACAGCGATTTTAGAATGCATAAGTAAAATTATTCAATATAACTATATTGT
The DNA here is from genome assembly GCA_030265075.1 of Balanus glandula. Taxonomy (NCBI): domain Eukaryota; kingdom Metazoa; phylum Arthropoda; class Thecostraca; order Balanomorpha; family Balanidae; genus Balanus; species Balanus glandula. The sequence continues at coordinate 36,268 of JARBER010000017.1, read as the reverse complement.
TTGGGCTTGAAATTAACTGCTGTGTAAAATGATTCAAAGATACAAAAACAATCACAAGAATCATAAATGTTTGTTATAAGTCAAGCATGAATTAACAGTTGAGCGTTAGATGTTGGCTAGCTTTGTTCAGAGTTTGCGTGTTTAGTTCGATAGGTGTGGGCGACGCTGTCGCCCTGTTATTTCTCGCCACCAGGAAAGCCAAAGTCCGTCTCTTTGACTGGTATTAACAGCATCGAAAGAGTTTCCGAGAAAGGCCTCGCGCCCGTAGCGAAAGGTGAGCTTAGGCCGCTAGCTAGGCTAGCTAGGCCCGATATTAGTAGCTATGTATGGACAGCACCCAACCCTGGGCGGATGTTAGGCCTGGTAGGCAGCACCCAGCCCTGGCCGGATGTTAGGCATCACCCAACTCTGGGCCGGAAGTTAGGCCTGTTAGGCATCACCCAGCTCTAGCTCGGATGTTAGGCAGGTCTCCGCCCGAGCCTGTTAGTCTCCGCGGCTGTATCGGCCGAGTGGACCCGGCGCCGTCTATGGTACAGCGAGGTTAGCGGCAAGCAGGTGACGCCGGGCCGCCGGCCGGCGGTGGGCCCGGGCCGAGTTAGAGACATGCGACTTACCGCGCGGCCAGGCGGCGCCCCGGCCCGGTCAGACGGGAGGGGCCGCCGGGCCGCGTCAGCCCAGCAGGCGGGGCCGCTGTGATGTGGGCTACCGTGTGTACCGCGGACGCCGGCAGAAAACCGTCGATAGAAGGATAGAAGAGAGAAGCGGAGCGAGAGAAGAACTAAACCCCACCACCGCCGTCACCACCACCACCACTATCACCACCACCATCACCATTATCATCATCACCACCACCGCCGGCACCGCCGCCGGCACCACTGCCGGCGGTGCCAGACCGGTCAGTGCCGACAGACTGAGTCGCGGCTCGCCGACACTCACCTCTTCTTGCCGGGAGATCCCTCGCGGTCCGGACTGAACTGGCTGTAACACGGGCAACGGGGTAACGTTCAGAGAGCGGCCGGGGACTGCGGCACCACACCGCCACCCGCTCACTAACGGACACAGCACAGGCGTGCAGGCTCTACGGGACAAGCGAGCAGCTCTGATGTCATGAACTGAGCCCGGCGCAGCCGGCACTTGCCGATTAACTGCAAGACATACACATAACACGACGTGCAAACACAGGTACAAGTAGTAGACAAAATTATAAAAAGGTAAATAGCATTGCACTCGAACATGTAAAACTCATGAAAAAAATGAGGAATCGAATTTATACAAGCTAAGTTATTAGCAACTCTATCTTTTAACGAGAAGTGCTGAGCGCGATAAACAAAACTTCAGAGACAAACATTTCAAAAGGGTTAGAGCTATTAAAAGAAAAGCGTTGCATGACTCTACTTGGTTGAGCTAATTCAACGAAGCGACTTGCAGTAGTGATATAGGAGAAATCTGGGAAATAGACAACTATTAGACTGCTCCACGTATCTTCAATGGTCATTCAAAGATCTTTGAAATGATCAGATGCATCTGGATGGGTAAAATTTTAACACATGTTGATCTTATTAGATCTAAGACAGCTTTGAATTACGGTTGAAGATACGTGGAACAGACAACAGTGCGTATTACATTTGATTAAATCTAACTATGACAGAAATAAGCCTCTTTAGAAAATCACTGAGCCGAAAAGAAATATAAATGCAACAAAGTAGGATGATAGGAAACTGAGAACTGCACATGGTCAGGAGAAACTGAAGAAAACAGAAACCGGACAAGGGCTCACAGGATCATACCAGGAGGAGCGGCTGATCAAGTGGTGCAGAAGTACCCAGAGGTCTGTGAGGAACCGAAGGCCGGCCAGATGAGATAGAAACGCAACACCAATACAGAAGGTGCAGAGCTCGTCTGGGAGACAGACGAGAGACGAGAGACGAGAGACGAGAGACGAGAGACGAGAGACGAGAGACGAGAGACGAGAGACGCGTGCGACCACCAGCTACACCACGTTAAGCTACGAGACCCGACCCCGCTGCTCGCGGGTCACGGGTCAGCTAGAGTGCAGTCTGACGAGTTAGAGAGACGCGAGCTAAACTGCTGCGCTGTGTTAGGATCAAACTACGGTCATTAGGCACCTGAGGCGTCTCGCGATATTCTGCAGGGGCCGCATCGGCGATGGACTGAAAAGGCGAGAACGAGGCGAACTGAAACACACGCCGCCGAACGCGCACACATACACACAAACACACAACGTGCGACACTTACAGGTATGCTCAGCCGAGGGGCTTTCATGCCGAGACCAGCCTCGATTAACACCTAACCATCGGCTAACTGCGTGCATGGGTGAAAACACAAACAAACACAAGCATGCTGCACCGAAGGTCGGCGCCTCATAACCCCGCACCGTGCACTCACCTCTTAGCGCGCGATCCCTTGCGCAGGCCCTTGTGCTTGGGCTTGCAGATGGCATCGACATCCGGCTGGCGCGTCTGCAGGTCCTCCATGAACTCCTGATGCTCCTGAATGAGCTGCTCGATCTCGGGCCGCTCCTCCGGCAGCGGCACCGGCTCCAGCTCCACCAGCTTGGTCTCCCGCTGTCTGACCCAGCGCAGCAGCTCGTCCAGCAGCTCCTGCAGGTCCTTCAGACTGGCCAGGTGCTCGGCCAGCCGCTGCTGGCGCTGCAGCGCCCAGCTGCTCACCTCCTCCCAGCGAGACTCGATGATGGTCTGCCAGTGTTTGATGACCGGCACGGCGTCCGGGTGCGCCTTCTGCAGTATCTGGCCGGCCAGACGCAGCGTGGCGTCCTTGTCCGCCTCGCGACCCTGCAGCTCGGCCATCAGCCGCGCGTGCTCCGCCGACTGCTGCTCGGCCTCGTCCTCGGCGGCGGGCAGCGCGCCGACGAAGCGCAGCTTCTGCTCGGTGTCGCTGAGGAACTCGAGCAGGCCGTGCACGTCGCGGTGCAGCGTCTCGGCGTCGGCCAGCGCCTGCTGCAGCCGCTGACTGCGCGTGTCCGACGCGCGGATCACCGACGTCCACGTGGTGGTCAGCTCCGTCACCTGGGCACGGCCGAGAGCGCGGCACCGTCAGACGTGGCCAGACACACAGATATCACCACAGTGAGACACGCGCACAGACACAGGATATAACCACGGCCAGATGTGGACAGACACGCGCACAGATACACAGACAGTATCGGCTCTTGCGCATCCACTATTTATGTAGAACCGCAATGCAATCACACCCGCCCTACATACGATAGGAACCAAGCAAGTATTTCTCTATGAACACTACCAAGCATCATCTGGACTGCCCCTCACCACCCTTCACGAGTCAGGCCGCGCCCGGGCAGCGCCCTCACCTGGGTCTTGATGAGGGCGGCGTCCTTCTTGTCGGCCGTCTCCATGAGCTCCTCGCCCGTCTTCTGGATCGACTCGACCTGCTGCGCGCGGCCCGACAGCTCCTCCTCGAGCGTGCGGTGCTGCTCCACCAGGTTCGTCACCGTGTCCAGGTCACCGTGTACCGGCGCCTGGTCGTCCAGCTGCGAGTCCACCTTCCGCAGCCAGTCGAGCAGCGCGGCGATCGCCTCCTTGAACTGGCCGCTGAAGAGGAGAGCCTCCTCCAGCTTGCGCTGGCGCTCCACCGACTTGTTGCAGCAGGTGTTCCACTTGTCCTTGAGCTCGTCCATCATGGCGCGCAGGACGGGCTCCTCCTCCTTGGGCGCCTTCTCCTTGACCAGCAGGCGGCCAAGCTTCATTACCTGGTCGTACGCCGACTGCTTGCCGCCGAGCGCGCGCTGGAACTCCTTGTGCCGGTCGAGCAGCGCGCGGATCTTGTCGGGCGAGTTGCTGAGCGACGCCTCGGCCTCCTCCAGCGAGAAGAGCGCCTCCTCCAGCCAGCCGCACAGCTCAGACCACGAGTCGTGGAACTCCTTGGCCTCCTTGTAGCCGACGTCGAGCGCACGGGTGCGCTCGGCCGACTTGGAGACGACGCGCTCCCAGCGGTGCTGCACCGACGACAGCATGTTCTTGATCAGGATCACGTCCTGCTTCTGCGAGAAGTACTTGAGCTGGGTGCCCTTCTTCTCCAGGTTGAGCATGTACTCGCGGTGCGCGCTGATCTCCTTCTGGAAGTCCTTGTGCTCGTCGATCTGCGTGACGATGTTGTCCATCACGCGCGAGGCCGGCTTGAGGTTGGTCAGCACGCCCTCGGCGCTGGTCAGCCAGTCGACAAACTCCTGCAGCGTCTCCTGGAACTCGGTCGCCTCCTTCAGCGCAATCTCCAGCTTAATCTTCTTGTCGTTGGCGCGGTTCATTACGTGCTCCCAGCGCTGCTTCAGCGTCTTGAGGTTGTGCTTCAGGTTGGTGGACGCGCCCTCCTTGGACTTCTTGAGGTAGGCGTCGCCGCGGGTCAGCACGGAGTCCACCTTGGAGCGGTTCTCCTCCAGCTCGGTGAACAGCTCCATGAACCTCTCCAGCTGCTCCTTGGCCGTCTCCGGCAGACCGCCCACCGGCTTGCTGGTGGTCAGCGCGCCGTCCAGGTCGTTGAGCCAGAACAGCAGGTCCTGGATCTCGGTCATGAAGTCCTGGGCGTCCTTGAGCGCCGCCTCGAGGTCGCGCTGCTTGCCGACCGCCTTCTCCTGCAGCTCCGTCCAGCGTTCGTTGAGCTGGCGCAGCTTGCGGTTGGTGGTGCTGGCGTCGGCCGACTCACTGTCGGTCTCGATCAGCTGGCGACCAGCGTCGTTCAGCGTGTCCACCGACGTCTGGTGCGCCTGGATGTCGTTCACCGACACCTTCAGCTTGGCCAGCTCCACCTCGATCACCTGCGGGTCGCCGAATACGGGGCGCAGGCCGTCCAGCGTCTTGTCCGTGCGGCCGATCCAGACGAGCAGTTCGTCCAGCGCGTGCTGGAACTGTCCGAGCCGCAGCAGCGCGTGGTCCAGCTCCTGCTGACGCTCCACGATGCCCTTGAGCAGCTCGTCCCAGCGTGTGTTGATGTCGGCCAGCGGCTGTTGCAGCGCGGCCGCCTGGTCCGGCGACGTGCGCTCCATCAGCTCCTGAGCTTGTCTGTGGACGGCCAGTGGGTTGGGAGTCAGTGGACAGGTCACAGACAATGGAGCCGGCATGTACACGGCGTAGCTGCTGAGAATGACAGCTAATCGCAGGACGAGTGTCCGCTGCCCGGCGAAGTAAAACATACATCACCTGCAGGCTGCGACTGAGGCATTACATGTACAACGGCAGCACGAGAAGAGCCTACAAGGTTACTAAGCATCGGTGATAAGCTCTCAATCCGCTCAGGCCAAACACAAGTGGCACGGGCTTCAAAGGAAAACAAATCAGTGCAAACACTGGTGGCACTGCAAAAAAACTCTCATCCACGAAGAGAAAAACTAAAATAATGATGGAAAATTCAACATAAGAAAGGAAAAGCGTCAGAAGAAAAGTTAGTACAGCGAAGAAAACGCACAAACTAGTGGGGAGAAAAGTTACACATAAAATCAATTTACAGTGCAAAATCATAAATTAAGAGTGAAGGAAAACGGTTCCACTGGTCCAGTGTTCAACAGCAGCGTGGCGCGAAAAGTGTCATGTCTGATCCCACAACTGTAGCACGATGACAAGAGAATCAATGACGTCAGCATGCTACGGACAGATATAGCTCACGGCAAACACAGCTGGAAAGCAAAACTGCAAAGCTTACACAAACACACACGAAATACAACTTACCTTCGAATACTTCTGCTCCCACAAACCGATATGAAAGACAGAGCCGAGGCGTTAGAATTCAGACACCAATTGAGAATCAATCCATATGAAGAGAGACATCATGAACAGAACAAAGCGAGATGGAGACACGAGGAAGCTAAATAACAATGAACAAACATTTCAAGAGTAACACGGACAACAAGAAAGGGAGCTAAGTTGCTCGAAGCACAGATACCCACAAACACCAGCTAAAAAGTTCGGACATCTACCATCTCCATCAATCAACGAAAACAACGTATTGTAGCTTAGAACAACGTCACCAAAACCTTTCCTCACCTGTTGAGCGACTCCACCTTCACCATCTGCGGGTCGACGTCGTTCTTGAAGTCCATCAGCTGCTTGATCTGCTTCTTGATGGCATCAATGTCGGACCCGACCGGTCCCAGGTAGGTCAGCCTGTCCTCGGCGTCCTCCAGGAACTCCATCAGACTCTGCATCGTCTCGTGGAACTCCATCGCCTTCTCCATGGCATCGATGAGGTTCTCCTCGCGCCGGGCGTACAGCGCCGTGATGTTGTCCCAGGTGGAGTCGAGGTCGGCCAGGTTCTTCTTCACCTCCGGCTTCTCCGGCTCACCGCAGACCTTCATCAGGTCGTGGCCGGTGCGCCGCACCTGGTCCACCTCCGGCTTGGCCTGGTCCAGCTCCTGGCGGATCTCGCTCAGCTCCTTCTGCTGCTCCTTGATGGCGGACGGCTCGATGGCCGGCGGCTCCTGGTTGGCCAGCGTCTCCTGCAGGTCCTTCAGCGCCTTCATCACGCCCTGCAGCTCCGACCAGAACTTCTCCGAGATGGCCAGCGCGTCCTCCAGAGACTTGCCGCGGTCGTTGGTCGCCGTCTGAAGGTGGTCCCACAGCTTCGTCAGGCTGTCCAGCTTCTTCTTGATGTCTGCGGAGCACCAGGACCGGGTCAGACACGGGTGAGATGATGACAGTCAGACGGAGCATCACGAGTCCTCCGCTTCTCGACTTCATTTCTTAATAACCAATACAAATATCGCCAGGGCATCATTAGAAGCCGCAAATGTCATAGCTTCACACCAGTCAGAAACATATCTTAACCACGCAAATCTCAACATATCCACCACTACGACTCATTCGTCTCTAAGTCCCCCACCGATTATTCTTTCGCATTCCCTCCTCCCCACTTCCATCCACACCCACTCCCGTCACCTACCCTTGACGGCCGGGTCGCCCTTGCCGGCCTTTCCGATCACATCGGCCGCGGCCTTCTTGACCGTGTCGAAGGCCGAGGCGCGCTTCTCCAGGTCGTCGATGATGGCGTTGTTCTCGGCCATCTGGTCGTGGATGCGGTCCGGGTGCGCCGAGATGGGCTCCGCGCGGTCCACCTGGTCGGCCGTGTCCTTGAGCGCGGACAGCATGCCGTCCAGCTTGTCGGCGAACTGGGAGCACTCCTGCAGCGCCTCCTCCAGCGCCTGCTGCCGCTCCCGCAGCGCGGTGCGCAGCGCGTTGTAGCGCACGTTGTCCGTCTCCATGATGTCCGACACCTGGCGAGAGACGGCGCGGGTCAGAGTAAGCCTCTAACTGGTACACGGGCTCCATTCTAATTGGACAAGGTTCGCGTACTGTGATCCATACGGTCTTCACAAATAAGACAAGTGAGCCACTAAACATAAAACTAAGATCATCGTTTAAAAACCAACATCCTCTCACCTTGCCACTGTCCTCGTCGGTGACCAGCTTGGCCAGCGCGCCGCCCGTCTTGTTGAGCTTGTCCAGCAGCGGCTTGCGCTCTGTGACGCTCTGCAGCAGCGCCTTGTTCTTGTCCTGCTGCCGCTGGATCTGGTCGGGCCGCAGTGCCGGCACGTCCAGCCGCTCCGCCTCGCTCTCCGCCTCGTCCAGCCACTCGCTCAGCTCGCCGTGAGACTCGTTAAAGTGCTCGGCCAGCGGCAGGGCCTGCTCCAGCACGCTGAGGCGGTCCGCAGACAGCTTGCTCACCTGCGGGGCGAGGGGGAAGGCGGCGGTTACACGTGAGGGTACCGGTGATAGTGCATTGGATCTTCTTGACAGGATATTTTGACGAAAATTAGTTTAAAGCGATGTTCTTTACAACTACCTGCATATCGGGTAGATTGGCAGCTAATATCTGGCACGACAGAAAGCGTCTTTTACCAACAGATAACCAACGCATAACGGCGGATAACCAGAAGTAGCGATCGCTACAAACAGACGTGCCAGCGCCTCCGTTCCTCCGTCTCGTCTGACGTCACTCGTCTGACGTCACCGTCTGACGTCACTCGTCGGCCACTGACCGTGTCCGAGGTGTCCTTGAGCCGGTCGACCTTCTCGCGGATCTCGCTGACGTCATCGTACTGGGCGGCGTCGCGAATCAGCTTCTTGGCGGCGCTGAGCACGTCTCGGACGCGGCCCTTCTGACCGCTGATGTCGTCACTGAGCGCGCGCGCCTCCTTCAGCTGTCCCCGGATCGCGGCCGGCTCCGAAGTTGGCAGCTCCGCCGTCTTCAGCTGCTGCTCCACCTGACAACGCGCATATTTTTGTGGTTATATCATATATGGCTAAAAAGATTGATGGCTATAAAAATATGACATGACTATATCTATATGACTATATATAATGAACATGACTATATATGACTAAATATGACTATATCCCTACGGCCGATCAGTGATACGCGCACACAGACGGTTACGAGTCCGTCACGGCAGCACACAGCACATACCGCCACAAATGTGACAGACGAGATGAGTGCATGACAAGTCACAATGATTGTTTTTGTCAATAAACGACAGACATGAGGAAAATGTAATCTACCTCGTAAAACAAAAATGTACTAAATGTATACAAAAGTAAAAATGTAAGTAAAAAGGTATACAAATTAGTAAATATTCCTACTTTCACGTTCGCACAGGCATATGAAGGACACATTCAAATCCGCATCCAGACAACAAGGATCGCAACGAACCAGACCAGAGTCCATATATCCCCGAGCCATCCGAACACCACCACTCTGCGCCGTACCTGTTTGAACCAGTCGAGCAGCTCGTCGATGTCGATGACCACCTCTCCGTGTCGGAGGCGCGCCTGGCGCAGCCGCTCGGCCTTCCTCTGTACCTGCTCGGCGATCGCCTCGAAGCGGCGGTTGTCGCGCGTCACCAGAGACTCGATGGTCTGCGCGCCGTCTCCGGGGGAGATCTGGCTGAGCTGCGGACCGGCCTGGTTCACCTGGTCCAGGAGGTTGCGGTGCTGCGACACCTGCGGGAGAGGGGGGGGGGGGCACGGTCAGATGGGCAGAGGGGTGGGGCTGGGTCAGCCGGAGGTCCAGAGGAGAGCGCCGATTCAGCAAAGCTTAACGTTCTAGTCCATAGAAAGCCAGATCCAGCAATAATGAAAGTACTTGCACGACGCAATCTCTAAACGAATTATCCTGATGCACATTTATTCCGCCACGACTGATACATTCAGTCTGTAAGACGATGTTGTATCTAAGCTTGACCTTCCTTGACTCCCTTGGCTCAGTCAGGCATCTCCTCGTGTAATGTCTTCTCCGCGCGCCCCGATCACGGCGTACAGCCGCGCCTCGGCCGCGTTTCTCACCTCCTTCTCGAGTTTCTGCATCACCTCCTCGGCGTTGGGCTGCGACTCGACAGTCTGCAGCGTCTGCTCGGCGGCCACCAGCCAGTCGGTCAGCTCGTTGTGCGCCTTGTGGAAGGCGTGCACCAGCGGCAGCACCTCCTGCGCGTTCTTCAGCAGAGAGGTGGCCTGCGACGGGGGACACCATGGGTCAGGTCAGAGGGACACAAGGTCACGCATCAGAGGCTACAGGGTCCATCAGAAGCCCAGGCACCGTTCCTGTTACTGTTCCTGTCCAGTGTCCAATGTCCAGTGTCCAGTGTCCACTGTACTATACCACTGGTTCCCCGTAACGTTAAGTCCACCACAGCTCGGCTGTATCGATACGGCCCCGCCTGGACCGGCAGTGGCGCGCCTGACAGTGGTCCCAAACACAGCCCACTGTGCCGCCAACAGACCCCGGACCCTGACCTTGTTCTCCAGGTCCTGGTAGCGGTGAGACACCGAGTCCAGCTTGTCCTTCAGCTGGAGCGCCTCGTCGCTGGAGATGTGCTTCATCAGCTCGGAGCCGATGTCCTGCAGCTCGCGCTCAGAGTCGCGATGCCGGTCCACCTCCTCACTCAGCTCCTGGCAGGTCAGGTCACAGGTCAGGTCACAGGTCAGGTCACAGGTTAGGCCACGAGTCAGGTCACATGTCAGGTCACAGGTCAGACCACGAGTTACAGATCTTAACAGGAAGGGCACGCTACTGGCAATTTACATCATACAGTCTGGAAATATTATGTGTGAGGTACTACACAAACAAAACATTACCCACGAATAAAGTCTAAACAATCATTCGATGGTGTGTCACAAATACTTGCTTTCCTGTAGTATAGCATCGTAGCGTAATGAACCGCAATATATTCCAAAAGCCAAAGTTAAGCAGAGTCAGAACTCTGTATAAAGTTCTCATCACAGCACAGGGTTCGGCGAACTTTTTTGTACAAGGGGCATGCCGGTGGGTACAACGGAGGGGGTTCCGTTCCGACGTCGCGTCGCCATCACCATCACCATGCAGTTAGTGCCCGGTACCTTCCGCAGCTCCATCAGCCGCTCGAGCTCGAACTGACGCAGCTGGACCGTGGTGTGGATCCACTGCGGGGCAGAGGGCGGGAGCGGGGCCGGGCAGAGCGGGGAGCGGCGTCACCACAGGCCCGGCGGGGACGTACGGGCACCACTGGTGACGCCGCGGGACACCAGCGTGCGGGCACCACTGGTGACGCCGGGGGGCACCGGCTCATGCAGCATGCCACCGGGACCGCCACACACACAAACTCTCTCAGTCGCATGCCACTGCTCACTCAGAGCCGACAGAGCGATCACATGCCAGCGTGCAAAGGTTAGCGGGACGCGGTGGGAAAGTGAAGAGATTAGCGAGACGCATTTATGTGCAGTCCATGACAGTATGTGCATCGCGCAGTCCGCACAAGTGAAACGGTGACCGATCAGCAGAAACTGCAGCCATTTATATACAGTCCACAGCGATGAAGTATCGTGCCGTGCAGGGCGGGTTGCCAGTGCAGTCAAGTCACTATGTACACAGCCGCCCCCTCCTCTCTCGGCAACTCGGAACTCACCGTCAGCTCCTCCATCTGCTCGTGCAGCTTGTCGACGTGCACCGAGAGCACCTTGTACTTGGTCAGCTTCTGCTGCATCTCGTCCATCCAGGCCAGGAAGTCCTCGTAGTTGAGCACCAGCGCCCGGAGCTGACTGCCGGCCTGGCGCAGCAGGCGCGCCAGCGTCTCGCTGTCGTCCACCAGCTTGGTGTACTGGCCGGTCAGCTCGTGCAGTCGGTCGGCCAGCGTGGCGGCCTCCTCGTCCCCGACCAGCTCGGTCAGTACGGCGCCGATCCGAGACAGCTCGTCAACCTCGCGCCGCTGACCGACGATCTCAGCGTGCAGCTCCTGAGGGGGGACGGGAG
>JARBER010000016.1:28740-39316 GCA_030265075.1 Balanus glandula | reverse complement strand
CGCCCGATGTAGATAGGGCAATACTTTTAGCGTCCTCTAAAAACGATTGGGTTTTTGGACGCAACGACTCCGATGGTGACACATGACAAAACGCCCAATATTCCTTGATTGTGCTCTTTCCATCACGTACATATGTAGATACAAATCATTACACCATGGTGTTTACTGGTTTATATTTGTTTGTCAATAAGTAGAGAAACAACGTAAACAAAAATGCCTCTAATAAAAAGCCTCTAAATGCCAGCAGAGGCTTTCTAAATGCCAGCAGGGGCCCTCTAAATGCCAGCAGGGGCCCTCTAAATGCCAGCAGGGGCCCTCTAAATGCCGACAAGGGAACCTCTGCAGATCACCAGGGCCCTTTAAAAGCTGATAGAGGGCCCTCTAGACTGGTTTGGATCCTGTTCTAAGTATTTACATTTACATGCTTTTAACGAAAACAAGTATTTGCTGTTATTTATTCGTGTTAGCATTTTTAGGTTCGTGGGCGTTCTTTTATACGACGTAAGGCGTTTTGCGGGCGCCTGCCACCATCCAAACCATTGGGGTCTTCGGTCCAAGAGGGCCCTAGCTCGGTCGCCAGACGGGTCCGCCCGACCTTCAGGGGGCATGTCCTATTAGCCCCCCACCCCACCCACCCCCTTGGCTACGCCCTTGGAGTTGGAGTCGATTTTTTTCAGGCCGGAGTTGGAGTCGATCAAATACTGTCGACCCCGCAGCCCTGCCTCTGTGACCTGATCACTATTACCTTGACCACAATGACCTAACATCTCCCTCTGTGACCTGACGTCAGTGACCTGGCTTCTGTGACCTGACTTGTGTGACCTGGCTTCAGTGACCTGACTTGTGTGACCTGGCGGCAGGTGGGGGCGCAGTCGAGCAGTAGTACTGCTCCCTTCAGCCTAGTTCCGGGCAGCGACGGCTCCAACACCAGTGTCGGTGAGTGGGCCAACGGGCAACAGGCAACAGGCCAACAGGGCAACAGGCACCTGGAGTGGGAAGCATCCGATTGGCGACCCCTTTCGATCTGCGCCCACCCCCTCTGTTTTATAAAACTGATCATAGAAAGAAACTCAAATTTGCGATCAGGACCCAGTCACAAAAAATGAGCTCCCTATTTGCGATTTTTGCCATGGTACACCAAATCGCAAATCACATCAAGTTGCAATAGAAGCTTTAAGTATCCACTCTCCTTCTCGCAGCAAAGCTCAGCTTTGCTTCGTTTGTAGATCCTAATTCAATGAAATAGTTCACCTTCATCATGTGGTTTTGAACTGAAATACAAGTTTTGGAGCCCGTGTTGAAAACCCCCCTATCTGCAAGTTTCCCTGGCCGAAAGGACTTGTGTGCGTTCATAAGGTCAGTGTTTAGAAACCGGGGAAGGGCGGCGGCATGTGTGGGTGTTACACGTGTTATGTACGGGACTGTATGTAGGGGAAGATGTCTACTCTAATTAGCGACCCTCTTAGTGGGAGCGGCCATAGCTCTGATTCTGTCTTTGCTAAAACTAATAACAATAATAGTCTGATAGACCTACAACATTTTTACATGTAACTATAAGTGCACACTTTTCTATATCTCAGGTACAAGAGAAATGTTGTTCCTGTATAAACTATTTCGCTTTGTATTTGTTGCTTTCATTTGCGTTGCACCTGTTTGGTTTGAATTTGAAGTTAGAGAAGTCCAGGCAGTAGATAGCCGTCGCTGTCCACCACAGGCACCAGATGACATCACATATCTACGCTCGCCTGCAAATAGCGGCATTACATAGGCTCGGTCTTCACAAAACCGGTTCGCTTAGCGTATTACAACTGTTATCTGCTCACTGATTCAAACCGCCTGCCCGTGCATGGTTGTGGTCAGTGGTGAAGCTTCGGACGCTCGCGGCCATAGCGCTTACACCAGCCCTAGATTTGGTACCAAGCAGAAAACTGGGTACGTGTTTTCAGACGGTTGTGGGTTTGGGTTTGGTTTTTGGTTTGTAAACCAAACACCACATGCCCTTGGGACCAAAGCGCTAAATGGAACTCTCACGCCATTCCGAATTTGGAACAGTTCAGTATTGTTACTCGTTAGTAATGGGAATACTTCACCTTTAGCCAGAGGCGGATCCATGGGGTGGTCGCAGGAGACACAGCCCCCCCCCCCCCCAACGCCAGAAGGGCACCCCTCAGACCACTTTTGCGCCCTATCAGAACTACAGAGCCAACTTCTATCTTCAAGTTCTACCACTCAGTGCCAAATATTGTTATCATGACGCCCCTGCATTGTTAGAAACTGGAAAGCGTCTCTAAATGGACCTGCGACCTCTCAAAAAAAATCCTGGACCCGCCCTTGCACTGTCTGGCACTAACCTGGCACTGTCTGGGTTTCAGCCGAGCACCATTGGCAGGGGGGGGGCACCCCTGGTTATCTTACGCACAAATAACCTCAATGCGGCGCTTGAGACGGCAAGCGAAAGCTCTCAACGAGACAAACCTAAAACGTACTTGCAAGTTTCAAATTAAGGTCACATCTCAGGTCAAGGTCAGGTCAAAGGTCAAAATTGATATATTTTTGCTTTTAGGCGACAGCTTCCATTCACAACATTGTTAGCCGTTTTCACGATGTATTTTTACGCTGCTGAGGATATCTTCCCTTCGGATAACCTTCTGAGGTTGTGGTATAGATGTTTTAATATATTATAAATTCCAATAAATAAATAAATGGTAAGAAATAAGCCGATATTATCACTCGTCAATAGTAATGGAAACATGCGGAAGACTCACAACAAGTTTATGATACAAAATTGACTATTTAAAGAACAAAGGCGTCTTGGCCCGGGATCCATTCGCTCAGTTGAGGATATATCAATCATCTCTGCAGCGCAAAAATCAATCGTGAAAATGGCTTTTATCATACAAAGTGCTAACAAAGCAAAGTGCATCTCCCACACTAAGCAAAAAAGAAAATTTAAGCGGACGTTTAGGTCAAGACCAGGGCACAAACGGTTATTGTATGCAAGAAGAAATGTACGCAACTCAAACGATATATTTTATATGGGTTGTTCTACACGTATAATTCGATAGAAGCGGTAATTTTTGCAACCTTTCATCATACATGGTCAAGGTCAGGTTAAATGATGCAAAATTGTAGGTAAATTTGATTGCCCTAAATAAGCAAGTTATGTTTGCAGACCAATTTTGTCTCAGAAACACCGTGTTGACTTTATTTTGTTATATCTGCTCGAAAAAAATCCACCACTCGGAGGGCTATAATTCAGTCAAAAAAGATGTTTTGTTTTGAAATTCGGTCAGGCATTGTTCACGCTCAGCTGTGTCACACACAACAATCCGTTTTTTTTTAGGATAGAATATTGATTTCGATGCCATTTCCCCCAACAAAATAGTTTCTTTAATTATGGGGTCATATTAAATTTTCACAAATTCTTTATTGCCATTTTATAACCATTGCCATTTGATATCTATTGACGTTTCCGGATTTGGTTTTGCTTAAGAGATAGCATGCGTAGTGCGTACGGTCTGCTAAAGCTTAGCGGATTTGCTGTTTAAATCTTGAGTAGTCACGTCACTAAATACGCCACTATATCTCAACAACTGTCTGACGAAACGGATTTTGTTTTGCACAAAGGACGCACAATTTATGTAGGAAAAGGTAGGCACCCGGAAGGCCACGTTCAAATCGTTTTTTTTTAGTTATAGCGAAAATATCGTATCACGGGCATCCCCCGCCTCCCCCCCCCCCCGCCCCCATGGCGAGTTAAAAAACCTAGCTCAATTTTGGAAACATTTGAACACGATTTGATTATTTATTTTATACTTCTTTTCATGTTTTCAAAAACGGCCATACATCAGAACAGTCTCCTCTCCTGTTAGAGAGGTTACATCAGAACAGCTTCCTCTCCCCTCCTGAGGAGAGTGGCTCCTGACACGTGCAGAGGAACGAGCAGATCGGGTGATAATCTGTCTGGCCGTGTTTCAGGATCGGTCAGCGATAGGGAGGAAATGTCTCCCGACAAGCAGCAGCATCGCCAGGACAACCATCATCAACAGCATCATCTTCATCCCCGCCTGCAGCAGCAGCAGCAGCAGCAGCAGCAGATTCAGCAGCAGCAGCAGCAGCAGCAGATTCAGCAGCAGCAGCAGCAGCAGCTACAGCAGCAGCAACAGCAGCAGCAGCGACTGCAGCCACAGCAGCCGCAGCAGCAGCAGCCTCCGCCACCGCAGTCTCCGCAGCCTACCTGGCCACCGCGCACCCCAGCCGAGAGGCAAAGGAAACGGAAAAACACGGCCGGTGAAGAAGGCGTTCCGAAGCGGCACGAGGCTAAAGGCAACCGCTCCATCCCCGACTGCTTCAAGGGCGGGGGCGGTGGCGGGGGCGGTGGACGCTCCCCAGGGGCACGAAGTCCGGTCCTGCACGGCTTCGGCATGGTTAGTTCAGCCGCCACCACCAGAGGCAGCACTGTCGCTGTCCATGATGCCGCTGCGAGCGGTGCAGTGGTGGTGCTGCACTGAATGCACCTGCGACCACGTGACAAGTTTGATAAAAACTTGAGCAAATATTGATTCACCAATGTATCATTTCGTATCTATACTGCTGAGCAAAGTTTCAGAGTAATATTATGCTTCAACTCCGTTACTCCACCTACTAAGAACATGGTTTCGTGTTTGAAAACCGATGTCAATCGGCGGATGTATGATATTGCACCTGGTAAATGCACGTAGTTAATTTGTATTTGCTGACAGTAACACACGTACAATTTCCATGTGGCTTCACCTTTCCATGTGTGCAATGCCTCGCGTCCACTGCTCGTTTCACAGCCTGCTACCTCTGCTACTGAGCACTGAGCAGTGACCTGACCGAGAGATGAACTGTGTCTGTTGTTCAGCAGTACCCGGCGATGCCGGCTCCTGCTGGCAGCCCGCCTCTGACCGCCGCTGCTGCCGCCCCCGCCCCCGCCGCCGCCGCTGCCGCCACCGTGCAGACGTCGCTGGTCGCCGCCGACCTGGCGCTGGTGGAGAGCCGCGCAGGGGCTGGTGACGACGCGCGCCGCGACAAACTCGACGAGCTCAGCAGGGTGCGTGACACACAGCTGCGATGGGCGCAACCTGGGGGGGGGGGGGGATACTGCTGGGTGGCGAGGTGGGGGACGAACCGCGGAGGAGGCGAGCGGAGTGGGCGGTGGGAAAAGGGACTGTACTGGTGGTGAGCTGGGGTGTACGGCGTGTCCGTCCCCCTGCCTGTGTCTCTCCTGCTGACCCAACTGTCCGCCTGTATCTCTCCTGCTGACCCATCTGTCCGCCTGTGTCTCTCCTGCTGACCCATCTGTCTGCCTGTGTCTCTCCTGCTGATCCATCTGTCCGCCTGTGTCTCTCCTGCTGACCATCTGTCCGCCTGTGTCTCTCCTGCTAACCCATCTGTCCGCCTGTGTCTGTCCTGCTGACCCATCTGTCTGCCTCTGTCTCTCCTTCTGATCCATCTGTCCGCCTGTGTCACTCCTGCTGACCCATCTGTCCGCCTGTGTCACTCCTGCTGACCCATCTGTCCGGCTGTGTCTCTCCTGCTGACCATCTGTCTGCCTCTGTCTCTTCTGCTGACCCATCTGTCCTCCTGTCTCTCTCCTGCTGATCCATCTGTCCGCCTGTATCTCTCCTGCTGACCCAACTGTCCGCCTGTGTCACTCCTGCTGACCCATCTGTCCGTCTGCACAGACTGGCGAGGAGCTGCGTCGGCAGCTGTCGACGCAGCAGCGGCTGCTGGACCAACACAAATCCAACCTGGACAAGTGCGTCGGCGTCGTCAAGAAGCTGCTCATCGAGAAGTCGGACATAGAGAAGAAGGAGTGCCGCGCCAGGTGCATGCAGAACCGGCTGCGGCTGGGCCAGTTCGTCACGCAGCGGGTCGGAGCCAGCTTCCAGGAGAACTGGACGGACGGCCATGCCTTCCAGGAGCTGACCAGGTGAGCGCGGCCAGCCGGAGGACCGAGTCCGCCACCACAATAGCCCAGCTCCCAGTAAGGTCACACACACGCCGATTTGTAATCCCGATTTCCGTGAAACGTGAGTCCGATTGAAATCCTATGCGAGTCCTATTGACTGTCAATCCCATCCATGGGGACGGAACTTGTGCTCGATATTCACCTAACGACCCCACGTATATGGCTGTTGGAAGTGCGGCATCACGTGTGCTGTGTGCGCGTCATCAGAACTCCATGTGATTATCGTGACAGATATCTGTCCCACCTCCACCGTCGCCGATTATTCTGCACGGCTTACTCCTCCCCTGGTTCTACAGCATGATAAGGGTGTTAACTCATCCCCTGGTTCTGCAGCACGACGGAGGACGGAGGCGTTGACTCATCTAGTTCTACAGCACGATGAAGGTGTTGACTCCTTCCCTGGTTCTGCAGCAGAAGGGAGATGTTGACTCTTGCCCTGGCTGTAAAGCAGGATGGAGATGTTGACTCCTGCCCTGGTTCCGCAGGAGGATGGAGGTGCTGACCGCGGCTCGGGAGGACTTAGACAGACAGCGCAAGTCGCTGGCCAAGCGGAAGCCGACGCCGGAGACGTCGCGGCGTCGCAGTAACTCTGTCAGCGCCCAGTCGGCGGCGGCCGGACACCAGAACGGCGGCGAGTTCGCCCGGCCTGAGGATCCCGGACGACTCAGCTGGCAGGAGTACTACGAGGCCGACGAGATCATCAAGGTACAAACACATGGGCCTTATTATGTACAGATGGCAAAGTTAAACTCAAATATATTTTTTCATGAGACCAATAAGGCTGCTTCAACTGATGCCATACTTCATTTCAAAGCCTGGCCATCAATATGGCCATCTCAGCTCAAAACTAATGTACAGGTGCGATAGTCTCTTTTAGAAAAAGTGTTGCAATTATGCCCCTCCACAAATATTGTAACCCTGATAAAAAAAATTGCCGCTTGTGTCCCTGATAAAGTGTCCCCTCCCGGAGTGAATCCTGGGTACTCTATTATCAGTGGGTGTAGTGACCTGTCCGGGATGCTTTCCCTAGTGATACCTGCAATTTATCCTACGGAGCAGACAGGTGCCTGGATCCGGGATCCAGGATTCATATGGGACACTAGATCCAGGTAGACGATAAAACAGAAGAATCCAATAGCATCTCAGATCCAACTTCGGGGTCCAGGGACGCTGGTGGGTGTCGGAAACACTGACCGCCGACACGGCCGGGGCTCACAGTGTACACTGGGCGCGGCCTTACCTGCCGTTTGACCACGTTTGACTGAACTCCACCACCCTCCACTCCACCATAACTCCATATTATGGGGACGGTGCTCCGAGCCAGCTCTCTGGACTGTGCACTGTGCCGTGACCGCGGCCGAGGAATCCAGCTGCCACACCCCAGACCTGACCCGAGGGAACGCTCCTCTGCCGAGGAATCCAGCTGCCACACCCCAGACCTGACCCGAGGGAACGCTCCTCTGCCGTGGAATCCAGCTGCCACACCCCAGACCTGATACGTAGCAACCCTTACAGCACAAACCAACACAAGAGGTAAATATAGGAGATTGATGTACTGAAGCTGACTGTAGCGTGTCTGTGGCGCCGTGTCGGTCGGCAGCTGCGGCAGTGCTGAAGCTGACTGTGAGCGTGTCTGTGGCGCCGTGTCGGTCGGCAGCTGACTGTAGCGTGTCTGTGACGCCGTGTCGGTCGGCAGCTGCGGCAGGCGTCTCTGAAGAAGGAGGACACGGACCTCGGCCTGGAGATGGAGAAGCTGGAGCGGCAGCGGAACCTGCACATCAGGCAGCTGAAGCGGGTCACCAACGAGGACCAGTCGCGCTTCAACAAACACGTCGTCCTCAACGACCACTACCTCTTCATCGAGCTGCTCGGCAAGGGCGGCTTCTCCGAGGTGCACAAGGTTAGTGGCGGCGGATCACAGATGCACAAGGTTAGTGGCGGCGGTCCACAGGTGCACAAGGTTAGTGGTGGTGAATCCCAGGTGGCAAGGTTTGTCGAGACATATAATATGTGTTTACTGTTCAAATTTAGTTGGTGGGTCCTAGGTGCATATGTTTAGTGAGAAGATCCGAGGTGCTCGTTAACTCATAACGTCCTATATAACTTGTTTTAGTGACGACTGACGGCACAGGTGCACAAGGTTAGGGGTGAGGCATTTTTTATAACGGGCCTATCTTTTTTCCGTTGGCAGGCATACGACCTGAAAAAGCAGCGCTATGTAGCCTGTAAGGTGCACCAGCTCAACAAAGACTGGAAGGACGACAAGAAGGCCAACTACATAAAGCACGCGCTGCGGGAGTACAACATCCACCGGACGCTCAAACACCCGCGCATCGTCGAACCTTACGACGCGTTCGAGATTGATTCGAACTCGTTCTGCACTGCTATGGAGTACTGCTCCGGCCACGACCTCGACTTCTATCTGAAACAGGTGGGGTAGAGTACAATACCCTGGTCATGACATTGACTTCTAAAGAAAGAAGTATACATTTTTACAGAACAGTAAGCTGACTGTTAGCTCAGTACAGTAAGCTCTTTCATGTATCGAATGGTACAGAAAACAGCAAATACTTTCTTGGGTACCGTGCTCTGTTTGTGCATACCTCAGTTGTGGATTGCTGATGGTGCGAGACGTCAGACGATCTGACAGTTGGTGATTGCGGGTGTCAGACCAACCGATGGGAGAAGGGCTGCGGTGCCTACTCTGACCGTCACCGTCGGCTGGGTTGCGGTGCCTATTCTGACCGTCACCGTCAGCTGTGTTGCGGTGCCTATTCTGACCGTCACCGTCGGCTGGGTTGCGATGCCTATTCTGTCCGTCACCGTCGACTGTGTTGCGGTGCCTATTCTGACCGTCACCGTCGACTGTGTTGCGGTGCCTATTCTGACCGTCCCCGTCGGCTGGGTTGCGATGCCTATTCTGACCGTCACCGTCGACTGTGTTGCGGTGCCTATTCTGTCCGTCCCCGTCGGCTGGGTTGCGATGCCTATTCTGACCGTCACCATTGGCTGTGTTGCGGTGTCTATTCTGACCGTCACCGTCGGCTGGGTTGCGGTGCCTACTCTGACCGTCACCGTCGGCTGTGTTGCGGTGCCTATTCTGACCGTCCCCGTCGACTGTGTCGTGTTGCAGCACAAGATGATTGCTGAGCGAGAGGCGCGCTCCATCATCATGCAGGTGGTGTCGGCGCTCAAATACCTCAACAGCATCCACCCGCCGGTCATACACTACGACCTGAAGCCAGGTGAGCCGACTAAATCCCCCGCTGCTCAAATATCACCTCAATCCTATTGATTCGGGGGCATCATTTTGCCATCATTGGCCGTATCTGTCAACCAGCGTTATATCAACGCTCATGGACCATGTCATGACCTGTCATCTGACCTGTCATCTGAGCTGTCACCTGAACTGACACCTGAGCTGTCATCTGAGCTGTCAGCTGTCATACCCGACGCATCGTCTGACCTCTCACGCGGTCTGTCTGACCTGACTGTGTGACTTGACCTATTTGACCTGACCTGTGGCCTGACCTGTGATCTAACCTATCTGACCTGACATGTGGCCTGGAGACCTGTGTAACCTGACCTAAGTGACCTGACCTGAGTGTCCTGACTGTGTGTCCTGACCTGTGTGACCTGACCTATACGTGCTGACCTTTGGCCTGACCTATATGACCTGACGGCCAGGTAACATCCTGCTGGTGGACGGGGACGTGGTCGGTGAGGTGAAGATTACTGACTTCGGGCTCAGCAAGGTGATGGACGATGACAACTACAACCCGGAGCACGGCATGGACCTGACGTCTCAGGGCGCCGGCACCTACTGGTACGTCCACAGACCCTGGCATAATCCGCAGAGAACTCCCAGGGTCGACACCCACTGGTACGTCCACAGACTCTCCCTCTATATATGCAGAGACATCCCAAGGGCGACACCCACTGGTGCGTTTACAGACCCTGTCCTCTATATATGCAGAGACAACCCAGGGGCGACACCCACTGCAGGTACATACGTCCACGGCCCCTTCCTCTATATCTGCAGATAAATCCGAGGGGCGACAACCCTCTGGTATGTCCATTGTTCACAGACCCTCCCTCTATATATCCAGAGACATGCCAGGGGTGACACCCACTGGCGTCACCCCGTAATGGCAGACACTGGGTAACAAAACACCAGATAACGCAACAACGGACACAGGGCACCTGGCATTGAATACTGCACAGTGATACACTGGACAGCGGACATTGGACAGAGGGGCACTGGATACTGGACATACAACACTGGACAGCCAACAATGGGCACCGAACACTGGACACCGGTCACTGGACACTGGACACCGGACACCGGACACCGGACATTGGACACTGGACACTGGACACCGCACACTGGACACTGGACACCGGACACTGGACACTGAACACCGGACACCGGATCCTGGACTCCAGTTACCGGATACTGGATACAGGGCGCTGGAACCTACTGCAATACGTGTACGCTTGTAAAATACGCACACGCACACGCACACGCACACGCACACGCACACGCACACGCACACGCACACGCACACGCACACGCACACG